>MU689414.1:109209-131437 GCA_026770625.1 Nicotiana glauca | reverse complement strand
TGTAGCGTATGTAGATTAGTAACTATAATAGAGTGTGTTGACTGTGTGTTCTGATGAAATGGATTTCTCCCAAGTTTGGGATAATTTTTCATGATGTTCCTGGTATCACCACACTCATAACATCCCATCTGTAGTTCGACTGCTCATACTGAGTCTGTGTCGGATAACTAGAATAACCATTTAAGGAATCCCATGCTAGTAGTGCATTAAAAGATAATTGTCCCATGAGAGTGCCCTGATTAACTGGGGCACCACGAGTATTCTAAAATTGTTTCCATTTCCCTGCTGATACTGAAATTTAGAAATATTATGGACATAGAAATATCGAAAGTCCCAACATCATCCCATACAAATCTTAGGTCTTACTCATATACAAGTTTTAGAGAACTTTTGAATACCATATAAATACATCTCGGGCCAAATCTGATATGACATATGATCGACATTTTGATCGTTGATATGACCTCTTTTCACTTGGCACAAAGCCATAAGATACATCTTGATAATCCACGATACTAACTTTTATCGCTCATACGTCACCATCATAACACAACTCAAGCCATTCGTTAGGCACATGTCATTCTTATGACAGTTAAACTCATTTCCTCCAGTATCTCGGTTGCTAGTTGTACCCTTCGCTACATAGACATCTCATACGAACCATATAGTCTTTATTACCACCAACTATCTTTAGATCTACATCCACCTCGTGACTCTACCATTACTGCGACGATTAGGCAGTTAAGTAAACCTTCTTAAGACCGTACTTATCAACCGAATGTCAGAACCTAGTGCACCCCCATGTGCACAATGGAATGGATCTCTCAATACCTTTGCATTATCGATATGGATGACACGCGGTAACAATGGTTGAGTAAATTCTTGGCTCCCTTATAATCTCTCTGTAGCATCACGAACCATCGGCGCATACTTGATACCGAGTGCGCAATTTCAATACACGAGTGGATGTAAAAGAACATATGATATAGGCTCCAACTGAATAAATGACGCACCATAAGGAATGAAATGAAGTGGAATTTTCCTAATGGTTACATAGCCTCTCGTAGATAAGTACAGACGTCTCCGTACTGATCAGCGAGACTCTAATAAACCGGCATGTGTTCCGTGACTCCTATGAACCTAGAACTCTGATACCAACTTGTCACGATCCTAATTCACCAATCGTGAACACGTCATGACGGCACGTAGTCACAACGACTAGGTAAGCTTGACAGTGCGAAAGTAACAATCAATACGGAAATATTTAAGTCAAAAGTTAAATAACTTCAGAAAGTATACAACTTGCCACTTGGCACATACACTTTGACTCTACAAATTCTGAAACAGAAATCCCAAAACCCGGAATCTCACGGGAACCACAGGCTAATAGAAAGTAATACACTGCTCTAACTCCGAAATTTCTAGACAACCGAAAGAAAGGAAAATCATATACTACATCTGGAATAAGATAGAGACTCCCGGTCTGCGGACGTAACAGAAATACCTTAAAGTCTCTAAATATCACTCCTGGATCACTGATAATGTGCCGGACCGTAAGTACTTGGATCTGCACATGAAAAACATGCGCAGAAGAGGCATGAGTACACCACAGTGGTACTCAGTAAGTGCCAAGCCTAACCTCGGTTGGGTAGTGACGAGGAAGGTCAGGGGCCTACTGAGAAAAATATAATAATCAGTATGATAATGAAGAGACAATATGAGTATAATCACAGCAAAAATCCAACAAGAAAATAAGTAAAAGAGTAACAGAGAACAAACACAATCTATGAATAGAGATACAAGCCACAATCGGATATTTATCATCGGGGATCTCCTGGTATCTCGAGAATCTCTTGGTATCCTCAATAAATCTTTCGGGGATCTCTTGGTATCCCGAGGATATCCTGGTATCCTCAATAATAATTCTAGGATCTCTTGGTATCCTCAATAATAATTCTAGGATCTCTTGGTATCCTTAATAATAATTCGGGGATCTCTTGGTATCCCGAGGATCTCCTGGTATCCTCAATAATAATTCTAGGATCTCTTTGTATCCTCAATAATAGTTCGAGGATCTCTTGGTATCCCGAGGATCTCTTGGTATCCTTAATAAATAATCATTTTTGTGCCAAGGATCTCTTGGTATCCCGCACTCTCAGTCTTTGAACATAACACGTGCAGGGGGATCTCCCGGGAATCTAACCTGTTGTCCCAAATATAAATATGCAGGGGGATCTCCCGGGAATCGAACCCGTAGTCCCAAATATAAATATGCAGGGGGATCTCCCGGGAATCGAACCCGTAGTCCCAAATATAAATATGCAGGGGGATCTCCCGGGAATCGAACCCGTAGTCCCAAATATAAATGTGCAGGGGGATCTCCCGGGAATAGAACCAGTAGTCCCAAATATAAATGTGCAGGGGGATCTCCTGGGAATCAAACCTGTAGTCCCAAAGTAAACAAACAAGGGGGGAGCTCCCGGGAATCAAACCCGTAGTCTCAATGTAAATGCACAACCAAAGTCAGAGAATATTCAGAAATTGAAGCGTAACAATACAAAGCAACAAATAATTATGGCCTAACATGCTCCACGTAATTTCAATTAAGGCAAATAAGCAATTTGGAGCAACTAACATACTTATCTATATCGGCACAGGCTATAATAGCAAGTAGAATAAAGCAAATACGAAAGAAACTCGGTTCAAATATTTTAAGTAAAAATTTGGGGTTTCAACAATTAGCTCAAGTACGCGCTCGTCACCTCATGTACAAGGCATTCAATTACCAAATATCACATCCTAAGGAACAAAGTCCCCCACACAAGGTTAGACAAGCCACTTACCTCGAACCAACTAACATCAGTGCAAGCACATTCTTGCCACGAGTTCTCGACTCCAAATGGCCCAAACCTAGTCAATTAAATCACACATTGTAAATAATATTGCAAACAACTGATTCTTCTATAAAATTTAGCGCTAGGGCGTGAAGATAGATAAAATGACCAAAATGCCCCTCCATCCAACGTCTCGGAATCGAATAATTTTCACATTTTCAGAATTCTCGTACTCTCACGAGTCTAACCATACCAAAATTACAAAATTCCCATATCATTTCAACCTTCAAATCAGTGATTCTATCCAAGAGGGGTTTCTACCCCTTTTCAACAAAATCCTCAGATTAAACACCAACACTTGTAATAGATTCGAGTTATACAACCAAAATTGGGTTAAGAACACTTACCCCGTTTTTCTCTAAGAAAATCTGTCCAAAAATCGCCCAAACCGAGCTCTAAATCGATAAAAATGGGAAATGGGAACGAAGTCCCATTTCCAAAACTTAAACATTCTGCCCAGACCATTTTCCGCTTCTGCGGTCCCGCTTTTGCGGAAAAAAACCAACCGCTTCTGCGATCTCGTTCAAAGCCCGACAAACCGCTTATGCGGTATTCCCATCGCAGAAGCGAGTCCGCTTCAGCGGAAAAATATCCGCTTCTGCGGTTCCTGGCCCCAAACGCCCATTTTCGCTTTTGCGGCTTCCTGGCCGCTTCTGCGGCTCCAAGACCGCAGAAGCAAAAATATCAGAAGCAGCAGGCCAAAAATCTTCATAAGTCCAAAAATTCTCCGTTTAGCCATCCGAATACATCCCGAGGCCCCCGGGACCTTAACCAAAAATACCAATACACCCTATAACGTTATTCAAACTTGTTCCAATTATTAAAACACCTCGACTAACATCAAAATCTTCAAATTACATCGAATTCAAACCTAAGTTCTTTCAAAACTTCAAAAACACGCATTCGATCAAAAACTCGACCAAACCACGTCCAAATGACCTGAAATTTTGCACGCACATCCCAATTGACTTGAAGGTGCTACAGAAACTTCCGGAATTCCGTTCTGACCCTCGGATCAAATTCTCACCTATCTATCGGAAATCGCCAAAATACTAACCTTGCCAATTCAAGCCTAAATTAGCTACGGACTTCAAAAATACATTCCGAACACGCTCCCAACCCCGAAATCACCTAACAGAGCTACGGAACCATCGGATTTCCATTCCGAGGTCGTCTTCACACTGTTCCGAATACGGACCATTTTTCAAGTCTTAATCTCTCATTTAGGGACTAAGTGTCCCAAAACACTCCAAATCCTAATACCGAACGTCCCGGCAAACCAAAATAGAAGAAATGAACTTAGGAAAAACAGTTAATGGGGGATCGGGGCGTAAATTCCAAAAACGACCGGCCGGGTCGTTACATAATGGGCTTATTTTGTTATAACCCAATTATCAAAGGCCCAGGTATTTAACAGTAAAATTTCAGTTCTCATCCAAATTATACTAACAAGGAGACATAATTGTTTTACCATGCACTCACAGGAATTTTATACCATGCACTCACAGGAATTTGAAATTTCAGCTTGAGGTAATGCTTTCAAAGTCGGATACCTAATCTGATTAATCTCTCTGACTTTTGAAAATGAGACTACCACACATATCCCTGCTACATTATCTACTGGAAACAATTTGAACATGATAATGCATAAAAAAAACTACAACCTGCTAATATTGAGCATGACATTTTTGCTACTGAAATTACTACAGTCCTAGACAGTTTCTAACAATAATACTGCAACTAATTAGCAGATATATATAACTATTAACAGAAATTAACATGAGTTAACATGTGCTATTCTATTTTCCTAGCATGAAATTGCTCGTTTACTGAAAAGCTCGAACAAACCTAAGAAATAACAATTCGCCAGTCCTATACAATTACAAGGTGAATTTGAGCAGTCCTATTTAATATTCATGCAAATCTATTTAAATGAAACTACCACTACAAATTACAAATAGCAAACGAAAGCAACAGCAGACTCTTATGGCAAAAATGCCTCATCAGATTGATTTCACAAAGGTTCAAGTACATTGATTGAAACTTCACATCACTAGAGACAAAATATACCTGAAATTAAGAAAAGAAAGAGAAGAATCAACAGCAGTAGTACACATCAACAATGACACATCTTTGAACCAGAAATGAATCAACAACAATTCCAGATTGAATTCAAACAGCCCAAAAAAACTTTGAACTTTTCAGCAAAACAAAATTCAATCTGAATTTGAAATTAAGCTGAAGATTTCGATGGATCAGTAGCTATTTTGTATTTTCTATTGATTTTTAGTTTTTGTTTTTTTGGATTTTTTGGAAGCAATTTCAGATCTGGAAGAAGAGATTGAGATCTGAAATACTAATTTCAGCTCTGGAACTATGTAGATATTTTTTGGGGATTTTTTAGGGTTTCCAAAACTTCTTCATTAGTCCGGATTACTGTCTATTTATAGGCACAAATGGGAGAAAATTTCAAATTTTATTTTACATATTAGTCCCTATGTTATTTTTATTTTAAACCTCTAATTTCTAACTTGTTGCACAAGTAAGTGTAATTATTTACTTAAGATATACACTACAGCCCACTCTAGAAGGTTCTATTTCCTTAAAATCCCTGTTATACCCCTACTTCCTTTTAATATTTACTATTTTGAGTGATCCTGTCATTTTCTTATACCCAAATTACCCCTGTTACCCCTCAAAATTACTGCTAGACCTTCCCTTGATCCCCTGAAATTATTATCCTGTATTGATTTGTTTAGCTATATCCAAGCAATCCTATCTTAAACATACATTAATAACGAATGAACAATTAACCTCCAAATCGAATTATTCAAACAAAATCCAACAAGACATAAAATTGAAAAATGCAACAAAGTTACTATCAACACTTTAAGGAAATCAATTTTAAAAGACAATTAAAAACTGAAAATTTGAAATAAGAAAACCTAATTATGTCAAATTAGACTAATGGAATCAAATACTGAAAATTTGAAAGAAACTAACAATACTAACCTTTAATCAAACAAAAGGAAATTCAAGCACAACTAAACATCACCAACAGAAAAAAAGATAACAAAACTATTGAATTAATTACATCATTATTAAACTAACCAGAATATGAAGAGCTAGCTGAATTTATTTTTAGACTTAACCAAAATCTATAGATGTATTAACCACATAATGAAAATCAACAGGATTTAAACTAAAATTCTCAATTAACACAATCTAATAAAAGAAGTAACAATAAAAGAGATAAAGAAGACAGAAAGAAAAGAAAAGAGTTAAGGCATGAACTCACTGATGTAATGAAAACTCTAGCCAGCCAATTTTATAAAATCTTTCGAGATTCTTGACCAGTAACATCCCCAACCATGTGTTTTCATAAGAAAATACGTGGTTAAGGATGTTATGGTCAAAAATCATAAAGATTTTGACTTGAATCCTTGACCAGAAAACTCAAACTTCGAGTTTGAAGAAGATTCGAAAAAAAAAGGTTGATGGATTAGGATGGAAGATGAGAAGAGGAGTTCATGGTGTTATTTTGGGAATTTTTTGCATACCTCAAATCTTGGCCGGAAAACTTTAAAATTGATATTTGAAGCTTTATGGCAAGATTCGAAGGAAACCATAAAGGGGAATGGGAAGAGGGTCTCATGAGGAGGCTGGGGTGTTATTTTGGTGGCTATTGGCATAAGTGATGTTCGCCGGCGGTACGGTTCCGACGAGACTAAATTGAATATTCGAGAAGATAGGGACTTATTCGAGGAAAAAGAAATAGAGGGGTGGGAAGAGGAGGTTGAGATGCTCCTATGGTGTTAAGGGCGAGTTGATTGGCATCAATGGCGTCTCCCGCCGGTAGGGTTCCGGCGGGTTTGGTCAGGGGATTAGAGGCGGCTGCGGAAGACAAAGGGTGAAAGGATGTAAAATATTTTTTTGATTTTAGTTTGGTATATGAAATATATTAAAAAGGTATTAATGAACTTCAACCGTTGGATGAGCCAATTTTAACGGCTAAGATTGGATGAGCATTAAACGACGTCGTTTTTCTTTTAATGAAATCAAGTCACACAACCGTTGGATCGATGTTTTCAAGGGCTGGGATTGAGCTTACTTAAACGTCGTCGTTTGGTTTAGAGTTGGGGCTGACCGGGTAAATTTCTCTTTGGGCCTGGGCGGGTGCTATTTAATTTGGGCTCATTAATTTGTATAATTTGTTTTAGCCTAAATTTTATTGTATTTGTATTTTTGTATTATACTTTTCTTTTGTATTTTTGTATTTCCTTTTTCTTTTATATTTGTATTTATTTTTCTGATTTTATTAAATTGTTAAACTTAATTAACTTCTATTTTATGATAATTTTTCAATTAAAGCGCAAAAATACTATTTTTGATTTTTCTTTAAAATGAATTAATAGTAAAATTGTAAAATTAAACCCCTAATGCATGTGCATATTTTTGTATTTTTAATATGAATTATCATGCACAAAATGAAATGCAACAATTAACACCAATTTCAACAGAAATCCACAAAAATTATAAAATAATAAAGAAATCATTTTATTTGAAACTTTTGGAATAAAATTGCTTAGGGCAAAAATCACGTGCTCACGGCGACAACTGCCAGCCTTTACTACCGATCCAGATCTGTCACCTACCACCTGTCACGACCCCGGTTTGTCCTCCGTGAACCATCGTGACATCACCTAGTCTCTACCACTAGGTAAGCCTAAATTGCAGAAAAAACCAATTTACGTAAAAATAAAACATATTAAAACAATGAGTAAGTTAATAAACAACTTCTAAATGTGCCGCTCGACATACACAATATTAAGTTCTCAAAATCAGTACATAAATCCAACACCCGAAAACCCATGAATCACAAGCTAAGAAATACTACATAGCTCTAACTCCAGAATGTCTAACAAGAACAGAAATATAGAAGGGATAATACTAAACAGCAAGAATAGAAAGAGACTCCTCGGTCTGCGGACGCGGCAGATATACCTCGAAGTCGCTATAACAATCGCCGCATCTCAGGAGTGGTAGGATTGAGTCGAAATACCTGGATCCACACATGAAAAACATGTGCAAGAAGGTTGTGAGTACACCACAGTGATACTCAGTAAGTGTCAAGCCTAACTTCGATTGGGTAGTGACGAGAAAGGTCAGGGCCCTACTGAGGTTAAATAAGATATAAGGTTTAACAGTGTGAAATAAGTAGTGTAAATAAGTAACACAGGATATGAAGGATAGCAACAACTATTACAGAGGCAAGTAAAACACAGAAAGAGAATACAGCTCAGCTCCAAGATAACAGCTGGGGATCTCCCAAAATACCGTCCTGCAGTCCCCAAATATAAATATCATATCCAGTGGATCTCCCGGGTGTAGTCCCATAGTCCAACTCGTAAATGCGCGGGAATCTACCAGGCACGATTTCGTAGTTCCAATGTAAAAGTGCTGGGAGATCTCCCGGATATGAAATTCCATATTCTCAAAGTAACCATACAGAGGAGCTCCCGGGATACGACCCCGTAATCCCAAAGTAAATACACAGCAGCAACAAGAACTCAATTCAATCAATTTCATATCAAGGTGAAGCAGATAATCCTAACATAGTATGTTTCACCTAATACAAATAAGACGGTTAAGGCAAATAGAGAAATTTAGTCAAGTAGACAAGCTTCTCTAGGCTAACAGCAGGCTTAATTTCCAAACAGTGTAAGAAAGAAAAGAAAGAACACAATTCAAGGCTATTTTTAATGGAAAATCAAATTTTCCAATAATTAGCACAAGTAGGCGCTCGTCACCTCATGCACAAGGCATTTCAATTATCTCAATATCAATCCTAAGGGGAAAGGTCCGTCACGCAAGTTTAGACAAGACACTTACCTTGAACCGGCTCAAATGTCAACCCGAAATCACGTTCTTGCCACGAGTATCCAACTCCAAATGGCCCAAATATATTCAATAAAATTTCATAATGTAAATAACACTTCAAGTAAAAGCTACAATTAAATTCTAAGCTAATATGCAAAATTAGGTAAAATGACCAAAACGCCCTTCGAGACAACGTCTCGGAATCAGGTAAAATTTATATTTTTAGAATTCTCACAATCTCATGAGTTCATTCATACCAAAATTATCAAAATCGAACCTCAAATGGCCCATCAGATCCACAATCAAAGGTCTCCATACTAAGTCCTAGTTTCCCAAATTTCCACCCTTAATTTCCATAATTTCTAGCTCTAATTCCTGAAATAATGATATAGGAACGAGTTTTAAGTGCAAATTCCTTACCTCAATGAAGTTCCCTTGAAACCCCTCTTTCAATTCGCCCAAAAAGCTCCAAAGCCGAGATAAAAATGGTAGAAATAACCCCATGGTCGCGGAACCCCTTTTAAATCAATTGTCCAGCAGTTTTCGCATTTGCGGCCTTAGGACTGCTTCTGCGGTCCCGCATTTGCAGATCAAAGGTCCCACCTACGACCCATCACTTAGACGCCCTGATCCCGTATCTTCGGCTCCCCATTCGCAGGTGTGGTACCGCTTTTGAGGAAAATATATCGCATCTGCCGTTCCTGATGATGTTCCCCATTTTCTGCTTTTGCGGCTCCTCTTCCGCACTTGAGGCATTGCACCTGCGGTCCCAATCTGCAGGTGCGGAAATACCAGAAGCAGCAAAATTCAGCAGCTGCTCACACCCCTCAAACTCCCTGTCAGCTATCCGAAATCATCCTGAGGCCCCCGGGACCTCAACCAAAGGCACCAACAAGTCTAATACCACTGTTCAAACTTGTACCAATCCTGAAACACCTAAAACAACATCAAAACCTCAAATTAACCATGGATTCAAGCCTAAGAACTCCAAATTTCCCAAAATACTCTTTTGATCAAAAAGTCTATCAAATCTCGTCCGAATGACCTGAAATTTTGTACACGCGTCACATTCAATACTACGAAGCTACTCCAACTTTCGAAATTCCATTCCGACCCTCGGATCAAAATCTCACTATCAAACTGGAAACTTCAAAAATCTAACTTTCGGCATTTCAAGCTTAAATTAGCTACAAACCTCCAAAATGCAATCCGACCACGCCCCTAAATCTGAAATTATCCAACAAAGCTAATGGAACCATCAGATTTCCATTAAGGCTGTCTTCACACTGTTTCGACTACGATCAACTTTCCAACACTTAAACTTTTATTAAGGGACTAAGTGTCCCAAAACACTCTAAACTTCAACCGACCATCCCGGCAATTCAAAATAGTAAAAATAAATACAGGGAAAGTAGTAAATAGAGAATCGGGGCATAAATTCAAAAACAATAACCGGTCGGGTCGTTACATACTCCCACACTTAAACATTCGTTCGTCCTCAAATGAGCACAAAGACATACCTAAAGTAGTGAAAAGATGAGGGAACTGGCTGCGCATATCCTGCTCGGTCTCTCGGGTTACCTCCTCGACCGGCTGACCCCGTCGCTGAACCTTCACTGATGTAATATTTTTTTACCTCAGCTTCCTAACCTGCCTGTCCAATATTGCCACTGGCTCCTTAACATAAGATAGACCCTTTTCCAAATGGACTGAACTAAAATCCAACACGTGTGACGGATCACCGAGATACATCCGGAGCATCGAAATATAAAATATCGGATGAACTCCTGCCAAGCTGGGAGGTAAGGCAAGCTTGTAAACAACCTCCCCAACATGCCTCAGTATCTCAAAATGGCCAATAAACCTCGGGCTCAACTTCCCCTTCTTCATAAATCTCATAACACCCTTCATATGCGAAATTTGAAGCAGAACCTGCTCTCCGACCATGTAGGAAACATCACGAACCTTCCGGTCCGCATAGCTCTTCTGTTTGGACTGGGCTATACGGAGTCTATCCTGAATCACATTGACTCTCCCCAAAGCATCTTGAACCAAGTCTGTGCCCAATAATCTAGCCTCACACGGCTCGAACCAATCCACCGAAGATCTATATCGCCTACCATATAAGGGCTCGTACAGTGCCATCTGAATGCTGGACTGATAGTTGTTGTTGTAGGCAAACTCCGCCAATGGAAAGAACTGATCCCAAGAACCCCCATACTCAATCACACACGCGCGGAGCATATCCTCAAGAATCTAAATAGTACGCTCGAACTGTCCATCCATCTGAGGGTGAAATGTTATGCTTAACTCCACCCGAGTACCCAACTCCTGTTGTACGGCTCTCCAGAATCGCGATGTGAACTGAGTACCTCTGTCTGAAATGATGGAAATTGGAATACCATGCAAATGGACAATCTCCCGAATATAAATCTCTGCCTCTGAGGAATAGGTAGTACACACGGGGATGAAATGTGCGGACATGGTCAGCCGATTCATAATAACCCAAATGCATCGAACTTTTTCAAAGTCCGTGGGAGGCCAGATACGAAGTCCATGGTGATCCGCTCCCACTTCCACTCCGTAATTTCTATATGTTGAAGTAAACCACTCGGTCTCTGGTGCTCATACTTCACCTGCTAACAATTAAGGCACTGAGCTACAAACCTAACTATATACTTCTTCACCCGCCACCACCAATAGCGTTGCCTCAAGTCCGGATACATATTTGTGGCACCAAGATGAATGGAATACCGCAAACTATGGCCTCCTCTTGAATTAACTCCCAAAGCCCATCAACATCGGGTACACAAACTCGACCCTGCATCCTCAATACTCCGTCATCACCTAAAGTCACATCTCGAGCATAGCCATGCAACACTTTGTCCTTGAGGACAAGCGAATGAGGGTCATCAAACTGATGCTCCCGGATACGATCAAACAAGGAAGATCGAGAGACCACACAAGCTAGAACACGACAGGTCTCCAAAAGATCCAATCTCACAATTTGGCTGTCTAAGGCCTAAACATCCATCGTCGTAGGCCTCTTTGCTACTGGTAAATAAACCAAACTCCCCAAACTCTCTGCCTGGTAGCTCAATGCATCGGCCACCACATTGTCCTTGCCCGGGTGATATAAGATAGTGATATCGTAATCCTTTAGCATCTCTAGCCATCTCCTCTCATGCAAATTAAGGTCCTTCTGCTTGAATAGATGCTGCAAACTCTAATGATCAATATATATCTCATAAGGCACGCAGTACAAGTAATAACGCCTGATCTTTAAGTCATGAACAATGGCAACTAACTCAAGATCATGGATAGGATAATTCTTCTCATGTATCTTTAACTGTCTGGACACGTAGGTAATCACCCTACCGTCCTGCATCAATACCGCTCCAAGGCCAACTCTCGAGACATCACAATAGACAGTATAAGACCCCAAACCGGTAGGCAATATCAAAACTGGGGATATAGTCAAAGCTGTCTTGAGTTTCTGAAAGCTCTCCTCGCACTATTCTGTCTACTGGAACGGAGCACCATTCTAAGTCAGTCTGGTCATAGATGCGACAATAGACAAAACCCCCTGAACAAATCGACGGTAATAACCCGCCAAGCTAAGAAAACTGCGAATTTCTGTAGCTAAGGATGGTCTGGACCAACTTTGCATGGCCTCCACTTTTTTCGGATCCACATGAATACCCTCTCTCGAGACCACGTAACCCAAGAATGCCACGGAATCCAACCAAAACTCACATTTCGAGAACTTAGCATACAGCTTCTTTTCTCTCAAGGTCTGGAGCACTATCCTCAAGTACTACTCATGATCCTCCCAAATCTGGGAGTATACCAGGATGTCATCAATAAAAACAATTACGAATGAATCAAGATATGGCCGGAAAACACTGTGCATCAGATGCATGAAGGCTGCTGGGGCATTAGTCAACCCAAATGACATAACGGGAAATTTTAATGATCATACCGAGTCATGAAGGCAGTCTTCGAGATATCTGGCTCCTAAATCTTCAACTGATGATAGCCTGAATGCAAGTCAATCGTAGAAAACACACAAGCCCCTTGTTATTGGTCAAACAAGTCATCAATAAAAAGCAAAGGATAACGGTTATTCACTGTCACCTTATTCAACTGGCAATAATCAATACACATAGAACCATCATTCATCTTCACAAATAAGACAGGAGCACCCCAGGTGATACACTGGGCCGAATGAAACCCTTATCAAATAATTCCTGCAACTTCTCCTTTAACTCATTCAACTTAGGAGGAGCCATACGGTACGACAGTATAGAAATTGGCTGAGTGTCGGGCAACAGATCAATGCCAAAATTAATGTCCCTATTGAGCAACATGCTCGGAAGATAAGCTTGAAACACATCAGGAGAATCTCGTACTACTAGGACTGAATCAATAGAAGGAGTATCCATCCTGACATCTCTCACATAAGCTCAATACACATCACAACCTTTGTCAACCATACGTTGAGCCTTAAGAAAAGAAATAACTCTACTATGAGTGTGAGCTAAAGCACCCCTCCACTCAATACGCGGTAAACCTGAAATGGCCAGTGTCACGGTTTTGGTGTGACAATTAAAAATATCATAATGAGGCGACAACCAGTCCATGCCCAGGATAATATCAAAATCAACCATGTTGAGCAATAATAAATCGGTTCTGGTCTCAAAACCACCAAGAATAACCAAACATGACCGATAAACGTGGTCCACAATAAGAGAATCTCCCACATGAGTATAAACATAAACTGGGGAACTCAAAAAATCCTAAGATACACCCAAATGCGGAGCAAAATAAGAAGACACATAAGAATAAGTGGAGCCTGGATCGAATAGCACCGATGCATCTCTGTGACAGACCAAGATAGTACCTATGATGATAGAATCAGAGGCGACAACCTTAGTACGGGCTGGAAGAGAATAGTATCTTGCATGGCCTCCTCCTCGTGGGTGCCCTCTACCTTCCCGACCTCCACCCCCGGCTGGCTGGGCTGATGGCGTAGCAACTGGTGTTGGGACCACAGCTTGAGAACTCTGCTGGGCATGTTATGGCTGAGTAGTCTACGGAGGTGCACCCCTCCTGAGTCTGAGGAAATCCCTCACGATATGGCATGTGTCGCCATATTCAAAACAAGCTCTAGAAGGACGTGGCGATTGTGACTGGCTCGGGCTAGGTCTGTTGGACTGACCGCTAGAAGCACCCCGGGCAAGGGCGCACTAGATACTAGAGGTGCATAATAAGGCTCCTGAAGCCTAGGTGGAGCTGGAATACCAATGGCTGCTGGAAGAGCTGAATGAATGGGCGGCCCATATGACTCCTACCATGACGACCTGCAGCTGGAGCACAGGCACCAGAATAATGGCCGGACTCTCGAGACCTCTTGGCCTCCCTCTCCTCTCTGTCCCTAGAATGCATACCCTCATTCCTCCTAGAAATGCTCTCCACCTACTGATAAGATATATCCATCTTTAACTCACAAGCCATGCTAGATATGATGTTGGAATAAGCCCCTCAATAAACAGGCGAACCTTCTCGCGAACCGTAGAGACCAAAGCTGGTGCATGTCTAGCCAAGTCGATGTAACGGACAGCATACTCCGAGACAGTCACAGTACCCTGGCGCAAATGCTCAAACTCTGTGCGCCAGGCATCCCTAATACTCTGGGGACATACTCTCTCGTGAACATAACTGAAAACTAGGCCCAATTTAGGGAAGCTGCCTTATTCAGACTATCTAACTCATAAGCATGCCACTGCTGATAGGCGGCTCCTCGAAGCTGGAAGGTAGTGAAGGAAACCCCGCTCGATCCTGATATGCCCATAGTACGGAGGATACGGTAGCACTCCTCAAGAAATCCAAGGGCATCCTCTGAGGCAAGTCTGCTAAAAGTCGGAGGCTGATACTTCTTGAACCTCTCAAGCCACTTCTGCTCTTCCTCTGAAGCTACTGCCCTCTGCTCGGGCTGAGCTGGGGCTACTGGCTGTACAGGAATAGCCTCCGAAACCTGATCAATATGCACTACTGCTCAGGAGTGCGAGTAGCGGGGGTCTATGATCCTCTCCCAGCCTAGGATGTAGTTGCAGCAAGGGGAAGCAACCCTACCTGAGCTAGAGTGGTGTACATAGTCATAAAATGTGCCAAAGTCTCCTGGAGTGTTGGAGTAGTAGTGGCAGAATCATCAGGTGTCTAGACTCCGGCTGGTACCACTAGGGGTACCTCGATGACAGCTCGTGCAGGTGCTCTGGCTGCACCACGAGTACGTTCTCGGCATTTACCCCGGCCCCGGCCCCGGCCTCTGACGGCTCCAGTAGGGGGCGCGAGTGCCTAGTCATCTTGAGTAGCACATGTCCTCACAATTTGTGAGAGAATAGAAGACACAAGTTTAGAATTGTGATATCAAAAATCTCGCACGACAAGGAAATTAAACGAAACGAAATTTTCCTAACAGTTACATAGCCTCTCGTATAAGTACAGACGTCTCCGTACCGATCAGCGAGACTCTAATAAACTGACTTGTCATTCATGACTCCTATGAATCTAGAGCTCTGATACCAACTTGTCACGACACCGGTTCGCCCTCCATGAACCATCGTGACGACACCTAGTCTCTACGACTAGGTAAGCCTAAATTGCGGAAGAAAACAAATTTACGTAAAAATAAAACAAATTAAAACCATGAGTAAGTTAATAAACAACTTCTAAATGTGCCCCTCAACATACACAATATTAAGTTCTCAAAACCAATACATAAATTCAAGACCCGAAAACCCATGAATCCAGAATGTCTAACAAGAATGGAAATATAGAAGGGCTAATACTAAACAGCAAGAATAGAAAAAGACTCCTCGGTATGCGGACGCGGTAGATATACCTCAAAGTCGCTATAGCAGTCTCCTCACCTCATGAGTGGTAGAACTGAGTCGAAATTCCTGGATCTGCACATGAAAAATATGCGCAGGAAGGGCATGAGTATACCACAGCGGTACTCAATAAGTGCCAAGCCTAACCTTGGTTGGGTAGTGACGAGGAAGGCCAGGGCCCTACTGATGTTAAATAAGATATAAGATTTAACAATGTGAAATAAGCAATGTAAATAAGTAACACAGGATATGAAGGACAACAATAACTATTAGAGAGGCAAGTAAAACACAGAAAGAGAATACAGCTCAGCTCCAAGATAACAACTGGGGATCTCCCAGAATACCGTCCTGCAGTCCCCAAATATAAATATCATATCCAGTGGATCTCCCGGGTGCAGTCCCGTAGTATAACTCGTAAATGCGCGGAATCTACCGGGCACGATTCCGTAGTTCCAATGTAAAAGTGCTGGGGGATCTCCAGGATATGAAATTCCGTAGTCCCAAAGTAACCATATAGAGGAGCTCCCAGGATATCGTCCCGTAGTCCCAAAGTAAATACACAACAGCAATAAGAACTCAATTCAATCAATTTCATATCAAGGTGAAGCAGATAATCCTAACGTAGCATGTTTCACCTAATACAAATAAGGCAGTTAAGGCAAATAGAGAAATTTAGTCAAGTAGACAAGCTTCTCTAGGCTAACAGCAGGCTTAATTTCCAAACAGTGTAAGAAAGAACACAATTCAAGGCTATTTTTAATGGAAAATCAGATTTTCCAATAATTAGCACAAACAGGCACTCGTCACCTCACGCACAAGGCATTTCAATTATCTCAATATCAATCCTAACGGAAACGGCCTGTCACACAAGGTTAGACAAGACACTTACCTCGAACCGGCTCAAATGTCAACCCGAAATCACGTTCTTGCCACGAGTATTCGACTCCAAATGGCCCAAATATATTCAATAAAATTCCATAATGTAAATAACACTTCAAGTAATTGATTCTACAATTAAATTCTAAGCTAATACGCGAAATTAGGTAAAATAACCAATGGAATAGGGTGAAATTTATATTTTCAGAATCCTACACTCTCACGAGTTCATTCATACCAAAATTACCAAAATCTGACCTCAAATGGCCCATCAAATCTTCAATCAAAAGTCTCCAATACTAAGCCCTAGTTTCCCAAATTTTCACCCTTAATTTCCATAACTTCTAGCTCTAATCCGTGAAATAATGACATAGGAACGAGTTTTAAGTCCAAATTCCTTAACTCAATGAAGTTCTTTTGAAACCCCTCTTTCAAATCGTCCAAAAAGCTCCAAAGTCGAGATAAAAATGGTAGAAATAACCCCAAGGTCGCGGAACCCCTTTTAAATCAACTATCTAGCAGTTTTCGCATCTGCGGACTTAGGACCGCTTCTGCGGTCCTGCATTTGCGGACCAAAGGTCGCACCTACGACCCATCACTTAAACGCCCAGATTTTGCATATGCGGCTCCCCACCTGTAGGTGCGGTACCGCTTCTGCGAAAAATATACGACATTTGCAGTTCCTAAAGATGTTTCCTATTTTCCGCTTCTGCGAATCCTCTTCTGCACGTGCGGCATCGCACGTGCTGTCCCCAAACCACAGGTGCGGAAATACTAGAAGCAGCAAAGTTCAGAAGCTGCTCACACCCCTCAAACTCCCCGTCAACCATCCGAAATCATCCCGAGGCCCCTGGGACCTCAACCAAAGGCACCAACAAGTCTAATACCACTGTCCAAACTTGTACCAATACTTAAAACACCTAAAAAACATCAAAACCTCAAATTAACCATGGATTTAAGCCTAAGAACTCCAAATTTCCCAAAATACGGTTTTGATCAAAAAGTCTATCAAATCTCGTCTGAATGACCTGAAACTTTGCACACACGTCACATTCAACACTAAGATGCTTCTCCAACTTTTGGAATTTTATTCTGACCCTTGGATCAAAACCTCACTATCGATCGGAAACTTCAAAAATCTAACTTTCAGCATTTCAAGCCTAAATTAGCTACGGACCTCCAAAATACGATCCGACCATGCCCCTAACCCCAAAATCATCCAAAAGAGCTAACAAAACTATCAGATTTCCATTCCGAGGCCTTCTTCACACTTTTCTGACTACGGTCAACTTTCCAACACTTAAGTTCTCATTTATGGACTAAGTATCCCAAAACTCTCCAAACTTCAAAACCGACCATCCCGGCAATTCAAAATAGTAGAAATAAATATGAAAAAATTATTAAATAGAGGATCGGGACATAAATTCAAAAAAATCAACTGGTCGGGTCATTATACCACCTTTTTTCCTATTGCAATTATCAAAAATAGATACAGAGTGTAGATAGCTATGGAAGGGTAGGTATTTGGAACTTGGAAGAAGGAAAAAGATGTTTTGAATGTACTTAACTTTGGATTCTTATGAAATCCACTATTCTTGTTTTTTGGTCATTAGAACCTTTAGGTTCAATCTGAATTTTTCCTTGCCAAAATTTTTACAGATGAAATTATGGTCATGGGGTTAAACACTTAAACGAGGAAGGGGAAGGGTTCAGAAAGCTTCGAAGAAGATGAAGAAAAAGGGGCTATTTTTTTTTTTGTCTTTTTCTAAAATACATGTGGCATTCCATAATTCGTTCATTTATGCGTCAGTGCGATTGCATTTCACACTGGAATGTGTTGGACTCGAGTGTCCATAAGTCGCACTTCAGTTGAGAAGAGGTGTAAAATGATAAAGCAGTTAGTTGAGGTATTTGTCTGGTATTTGAAGACAGCTTAAAGGGTCAGCTCATGTGTTTCACTATTATTTTTTATATACTTAATGGCAAGAATCTCTGAAATATGTTGGATCACTTATTCATAACCAAACAGTCCCGAAGTGTTTAGCTGTGTATAATCTTTTTATATTGGCTAGAAAAGTAAATATTAAATCTATCCTGCTATTTGTATAACAATTTATTTTGTCAATAAGGGAGCCTACAAAATACTTAGCCCATGTGTAATTCTCATTGGGCTTTAACAAAATACCAATAAGTAACACATTCATATTTGAAAAATTGGCATCCTATAATAACACATAATATAAATTGGCAATTTTTTAACCTTGTATTAGGTTTGGCAAAGATAGACCCAAACAATTGGCATTATGTAGCCAAATCTTAAAAAAAATACTCTCCTTTATATTCTCTCTCAAAAAAAACTACACGCTTATTTTGGCTTCCCTCCCCCTTTCTCTCCTTGTATTTCTTCTTCTATCTCTTCTCTTTCTCTCATAGTTTAGCAAAATTCTCTCAAATTATGCAAAAAAAAGTAGTGGGATAAAAATATGAGGGTGTTCTCACAAAGAAAATCAGAAGCAAAAATTAAGAGAGAAAAAATATACTTCAACTTTATTTTTCTTCTCTCTTTTTTTTGGGTTTGATTGAATGAGTGGGTGTGACTGAAATTGGTTGAAATTAGCAAAAATTAAAAGAGAAAAAATATACTTCAACTTTGTTTTCTTCTCTCTTCCTTTTTTTGGTTCGATTGAATGAATGAGTGTGATTGAAATTGATTGAAAATACCTAAATGAGACTATATACAAAATTTGAGCAAGATTAGAAGTGATTTAGATGGTTTCAGTTAAAACATCAGACATTGAAGTGATTTAGAATAGTTCCACGTTGTATATCGTGTACATCAATATATATCACATACAAGTTTTTAAGGAAGTATGTGTATATCAGTTTGTATATTGTGTATACAACATAATATTTTTATGGACGCCCATGTCTATCACATTATATATCGTATATATAACATAATTTCATGTATATACACAGATACACATAATATACACGAGATATCACTGATGTACATAGATATATACACGGGTTACAATAGGAGATACACATATGGAGTCGTCTTGAACTTAAGTTTTCAATTTGAAATGTGTTATACAAAGAAGGAAAATAAAATTTTAATATTTTTTTATATACTTATTATTATTATTATTATTATTATTATTATTATTATTATTATTATTATTATTATTATTATTATTATTATGTTATGCACTGTGATATACAAATAATATAATCATTAATTATTAATAAAAAAGAAAAATAAATTTTTGATATAGCATGTTAATAAAGTTCTAAAATATAAATAATAAATAAAATTGTGGGAGTAAATAATATTTTTTGTATACAAAAAAAATTAATTTTTGATATACACAAATAAGAAAAATAAATTTATGATATCTATTTTGGTATACACATGTCCGATGTGCTATACACTATGATATACAAATAATATAATATTTTTGTTGTGGTATACATTGATATAAAAGCAGCAATATATATATATATATATATATATATATATATATAGAATAATATTATTTATATACAAAGAATGAAAATAAAATTTTAATATACGTGTTGATATAGACAAAGAAGGGAAAAAAAATATATGTTTGTTATACCATACCAAAAACCCTTAATATTTTGTTGGAAGTTGTATATATTATGTGAAGATTTTATTACTTTGCTTTGAAAGTGAATAGTACTGTATTTTTTTTGTAATTAGGGTCTAATTACTACCATCTTTGTAAATCACCTTTTAGATTTCTTTCTGAGGTAATTATGAAACCATACTGATTAAAACCATTTTATAATTACTAACATTCAGTCATAATAGAAGGCGATTTTTTTATACTCTTTGAAAAATAATTCAGTGATACAGATTGAAAAAGAATTTGTGGAAGCTAATGCTTTGTGTGAACATAAATTACTTGAAAAACTAAGTTCAGTATTAGCAACTATTGTTGTAAAAATGGCGTGGGGTAGTCACTATTTAAGGTAATATTTATTTTTTATCCAGTAATTTTAATGTTGAGCAAAAATAATTACTACTCTATTAAAATTAATATAAAAAAGTATTTTTACCCTTTCTTCCATTGCTTTTCTTCCCAAACCCTCGCTTCTCTCTCTGCATCGAATACTGATCGCATGCTTTGCGTATTTTATCAACCATTGACCTAAGCTATATTTTATTCCAGTGGCAAGCATACTAAAATTTGTTCAAAAGCGGCCGGCTTCATCTTCCTAAGTCAGATATTAGGAAAAACATGCATATCATGTTTCTTTGAAATTTAATTTTGTTGCAGATAACATCCGATACTTACCATTTGGTGTAGAACTTGCTTTTTAACAATGCATCAAACATTATTTATTTCTGAGTATAAACAATATTTATACTGAATTCACGGGTAATCCTTAACTTTGACTTACAAGCTCCAAAAGTTAAGGACACTTAGTCCTTAACTTTGAATTCCAAGTTCAAAAGTTAAGATACTTGGTCCTGAACTTAGACTTACAAGTTCAAAAGTTAAGGACACTTGGTCCTAAACTTAGACTAACAAGTTCAAAAGTTAAGGACAGACAGTCCTGAACTTACAGTTACAAGTTCAAAAGTTAAGGACAATAGGTCCTTAACTTTGATTTCCAAGTTCAAAAGTTAAGGACAAGCAGTCCTTAACTTACAGTTACAAGTTCAAAAGTTAAGGACAATAGGTCCTTAACTTTAATTTCCAAGTTTAAAAGTTAAGGACAAACGATCTTTAACTTACCGTTACACGTTCAAAAGTTAAGGACAAGCAGTACTTAACTTACAGTTACAAGTTCAAAAATTAAGGACATCTTGGTCTTGAAGTTTGAGTTCCAAGTTCAAAAGTTAAGAACATGCAGCCTTGAAGTCCTGAACTTAGAGTTCCAAGTTCAAAAGTTAAGGACATGTAGTCCTGAAGTCCTAAACTTAGAATTACGGGTTAAAAAGTTAAGGACATGTAGTCTTGAAGCCCTGAACTTAGAGTTTCAAGTTCAAAAGTTAAGGACATGTAGTCCTGAAGTTAAGGACATGAGCAGGAGGCTATTTTCGCCCGGGCAATTAAAATTTATTAAACCAGTGGCTAAAGACTAAAGACATTTAAAATACTAGTTTTAAAATAAAGACAGAAGCTGTTAGTGGCTATTTGTGCACGTCGTTCACTATTGTTTCTTAATAAATGGGTCTTATTAGCAGCTTATTGTTTCTTAATAAATGGGCCTCATTAGCAACTATTCTTTCTTTCTTGAGAAATGGGCCTTAAGTCTTTCAATAGTGGAAGAGCTCAACTTGAGACAACATAATTGGGCTTCATTTAGAGGCCTTTTTACATAGGATTGGCCAAGTAATTCTCTGAGCCCATTTGGACATAATTTTTTTCCCCTTTTTTCTGAAAAACTAATGGGATTTTTACCTAACTATACCATATATAAAACTTTATTACCCTAAATGTGCATAGTTTGTTAATTACCCGCCCAGTCTACGTTTTACTTACAAATTTTATACCATTTGACTATTAGGCATTAAAAGGGCAGAACATTCCCTAAAAAAGGGGCTAAAATTAAGGAGAGAATCTTGGTGTTAATTGATTTTTTAGTTTTGATCTTTCTCTCTTGTAGCTTCTGCTCTTTCTCGTTGTTCTCCTTTCTTCATTTTTTTTT
>MU689414.1:81271-94011 GCA_026770625.1 Nicotiana glauca | reverse complement strand
CCCCCCCCGTGAAAGCGTAACTGCTTCACGCGAAAAGGGAGCCTCCACGTCAACAACAGATGAAGTACCACCAGCTATAAAAAGACTACAGGAAGAGTGGCTAACAAGCACTATGAACAACATACTCGATAAACCCTCTCAGGGGGAGAACAGAGATACTGCACACGAAGATATCATAACAACCACTAGCGAACAGAATGCCCCCCAAACAGGTAACACTCGCACCACTATCGATGAAGGTAATTATGCACTCACAGCCATTCTGAAAAAAAATGGAAGAAATGGAAAACGAAAACTAGGCGCTCCGTGATCAGATGAATAAGCATCAAGAAAGGATCGATAAGATACCGAGTGCCCCAAAGTTGTTATCGAAATGTGACATTGGTCAATTCGTCGAACAACCGTACCACGAGGAAGTAGCCCGCTATGCCATTCCCAAAAACTTCAAAATGCCACCATACCTGAAGATATACGATGGCACTACAAACTCAGAAGATTATATCGTTCACTACGCGACAACGGTAAAGTGCAATGATCTTTTGAAGGAGAAAGTACCGTCAGTGCTACTAAAAAAATTCGGCGAAATCCTAACAAGGGGAGCCCTAACCTGGTAATCACAACTACCGATGCGGTCAATAGCAAAGTTCGAGGAAATAGCGGATAAATTTATCATCGCTCATGTACGGGCTAAAAAGGCAAAAGCTAAGGTGAACGATATATTCACTATTAGGCAATCGTCTGGCGGGAGACTCATGGAATTTCTCGCCCGGTTTAACAGGTTGAGAATAAACCTACCAAATGTATCAGAGGGGATGGCGGTAGCGGCCTTCCAGTACGGGTTGAGTAGGAACGGGTCGAGAGCAACCAAAAAACTATTAGGCAGGCTCATGAAATATCCTCCCACCACTTGGGAAGAAATCCAGAATGCCTATTGCGTTGAGGTTGGAGCCGACGAGGACGGCCTCAACGGACCGATCCAACGGCTGACGTCATTTCAAGCAGAATCAAGTAAAGATCATCGTAGCGACGATTGAAGGGATCAGTCGGGCCCCCACCTAGGCCGAGAAAGACATCATCCCTACATCAGAATAGCCGTCACACCACCTCCTCGGCACACAGAGACTCAACGAAACAAAAGAGGAATGCCTCCACTCTTATCTGCTTACAATTTTTGTATTTTTATCGGTGTCAACCCTGCACCACTATAGAGTAGCGAGAGCAGTCGATGCAACTTTTACCCAAATAGGTCGGGATCGAATCCACAAGGAGCTAGAAATTGGAGTTGGTTTCCTATCCAAACTAGCAATGTGCACTACTCTTAATTGCACTTCCAATCATAGTTGGTCTTTTTTATTACTTCTAATATTATGCTAATAAGATGCTAAATTAAGCTAAGAGTAATTGCTAAAGGGTTATCCAACAGGTTAAAGAGGTACTAGGGAAGTGACCCGCTCCTAAGTGGATATTTGACAGATTCTCAAATCTAAGGCAAGGATGTTATAATGGGGATTACGATATAACCAATGCACGAAACATCTCAGTCTATACCTCTCGATAGTTTGAGTGATTTTGCCCGAATTGACTTTCTCAAGACCAATTGGGTCTTACAATTGAGCAAGCATTGGAGGTTCAAATTGGGTATTACTATCTCTAGGTTTAACCCTTTAATTGAGGCTATTAATCTCTTGAGTACGCCACAATTTCTTGTTGGACCAATTTTCCTAGACTCAAGTTCTCTTTTTCAAAGAGAACCCAAGTCATAAAAGCACAAATTAGTGTTTGCAACCACTGATTCAACATGGAAATCATAAATTAGCCCAAATATCAAACACCCTTACACATTCAAGCCTTAAAACTCAAGACCCATCAAATACCCATGCTAGGGTTGAGCCAAAACCCTAATTAATGAGTCTAGCTACTCATAATTAGGAAAGAAAACAAGAAATTAGATAAAGAAATAACCATAATAATTAATTACAAACTAAGATAATAGAGATTCAGTGTATTAGTAGCCCAAAATTACTCAAAAAGGAACAAAAGACTCGTTCACGTGCTCAACCCCAAGTCAGATTACAAAAGATGACCTAAAATGTGGAAAAAAAATATTTATACTAAGCTGAATTTCGTGGACAAAAATACCCCGATGAGGTAGTGGGGTCCACACAAAATGCATCGCGGACCGTACTGAGGCTTTTTGGCTTGGGTATACAGTCTCTGAAGTTGGCCACCACGGTCTGCATAAAATTCACCGCGATCGTAGTGGCTTCAATGCGGTCTGCACAAAAACGACAGCGGATCGCATTGGCAATAAATATCCCAAGTCCCAACTCTCTGAACTTCATCTTTGCGGTCCGCACAATATCATCTGTGGCCGCGGTGAGGCCATTGCGGTCCGCACAAATTGCTTTACGGCCGCATTGCTTGAGTTTTTGGAATAACACCTCTCTGAATCTCCTCACTGCGGCCGCAACCTATTTTGTGCGGTCTGCAGTGGGTCTTGTTTCAACTGTGATTGGACTTGTTCTTGAACTTGTGCATGTTTTACTCCTTTTGAGCTGATTTTGACTAGTTGTCACCTTTTTTATGAAACCCTGCAAACAAGTATGACATGTAAGCCTTTGGGACTATTTTATATACATTTGTACTCAAAACTCAAGTGAAAAAGAGTGTAAAATGATCTAGAATCCCTAGTTATCAACTCCTCCAAACTTAAGCTTTTGCTTGTCCTCAAGCAAATAAAATAAGACCCACCTCTTAAAGAGTAAATCCAAGAAAATTCAGCGGACTTAAAATGATCTCATCTAGCATCAACTAGGACTAACAATTGCCCTCAACTCAAATGGATCATTAACAACATTCACTCTTTTAAACACCATGGTTTTAGTGTGACACATGAGCATCAAGGATTGACTCATCAAGGGAACTTTTTCTACTACTTTAGTCATTGTGGAACCTAAACTCATACATCTTCAACTCTCCCTAAGCAAACCTCACTTTTAGATTGTAACACTCAGAACGAGGATAGTGGAAACACACACATCTCTCTCAAAGAAAGATCACAATTCTGGCTCTAAGTACCATAAGCTTTCCCCCTATGTGAGTCGCCACCAATGTAAGCTTCATTCAGCTTAAGATCATATAGGGCTTTTGTGGATAGTGAAGGCTTTTGGTTCAGGGTAGGAAATATTTGGTCTAAGTATGTTCCATCTTCCCTTAAGCACTTCATTTGCTTTACTTTGTCACACATTCTCTTGACTTTCTTTTGAGTCATATACTTCTTTTTTCGGGGTTAGAGAGACACACTGTCACTCTTTCTTGCTCATTTCAACCCTTTTCTCCCTTTTTAGGCTTTCTACGCCTTTCATCACTTTACTTTTATTCAATCCCTTCATTTTTTTTTGTATATTTCTCATTCTTTTTGACTTTTTGATTCTCTTTCTTTTTCATTGCCTTTCCTTTTCTTCATTTTGTACCTTTTTACCACTTTGTTGCATTCCTCGTCTCTACCCCCAAACTTATGCTTTTGTCATGTGGTAAGGAAAGATTGGGTGGCAAGAGAGGGTCATTTCAAAATGGGTAAAGGCTTGTATCATGGTTGTTGAAGGAAAAGAGATAAGGCTCAAAGGGGTTGACTAGGGACATTATCATTGGTTGGCTATGGAAGTTTTCAAGATATCATTTGGTTCAAGGAGAGCCTATAATCACTTTTCAAGTCAAACTACACTTAGGATTTCGCCTAGACAAACATTCAGGGCAATTTCTAGACTAATGGCACGAGACTTGGACTTGCAATTCAAATTCTCACCACACAAGCTATGGGATTGCTAAAGAGACAGAGTTGGGGACCTACAATGACCTTAGCTAAGATTTGAGCAACACAATGGTCCCGATAAACCACTTGATAATTACCGGCCAACACGAGAGTCTCAAGGTCACACCTTTCACTATCCTATACACAACAATTTATTTTTGACCATAGGATCAAAGGCAAATGTGCTAGGCCCAAGTGAAGCTTTTCTTGAGGAACCACTAACTACTAGCTATTATTTACCCAAAAAGAAAAAGAAAATAGACTCAAACCCTTAAGAAGGTTGTCATGCCATTCATCATCAGAAAGAGCCACTCGGTTCACACAAATTCCACTTTTGGAAAGAACCGTGGCATTAAGAAAACCAAAGGCTTATTTCTCACAAAAGACATAAAAATAAGAAGCTAGTAAAGAAGAAAAAAATGCATAAAGTAAAATAAATATGTACAAGAGGGGATTTAGTCGAATATACATAAGGGAGGATGAATATATACATTAGAAAGTAACTTTATATACAGACCAAAGTTGTAAAAGTACGGAAAGTGAACTAAAATGAATATATACATACTAAAAGTGAAAATAAAAGCATAAAAAGAAAGTAGTGTCATATATACAGTCATCCAAATAGGGATACCCCCTCAAATGAAAGCTAGCACTGTCCTCAATGCTAACTAACCAAAATAAGCACGAAAAAAGATAGATAGTAAAGAGAAAACTCCCTATTGGCCCTCTGCATGCATAGGATCCTGAGTCTGGGTCCCTGGGTCCTCGGTCTGCTCGGGAGCCTGTGGCTGGCTCCCTGAAATCTGTGTCTCCACTTTGACCCAGGCCTGTACTGAGTCCTGGGCCTGTACTAGAATCTGGGGTTGGCTAGAGGAACCTCCCTACGGGTTCTCCAACTCTATAATATCATCATCAACACGGGGAATCACCCTCCTCCTCTTTGCTGGCCTTTCTGTCTCCCGCCCTGGCTCTGGCTGGGCTGTTGGAGCCGGGTCATACAATAAAAGGTCCAAAAGCAAGTGATCCGCCTTCATCTTCTCTACGTCCGCCCTCAACTCTTTCACTGACTCCTTGGGTGCCCGAGTCTTTCTCAATTTCTTTATTTCTTTGGTGAGCTCCTTCAGTGCTTTTCCATGAGAATCCACAGCCTCCGATATTAACTTCTGGTTCTTTAGGAGCTTTGTTTGGTTGTTCAAAAGCTCCTTGAGAGTGTCCTCCGCTGACTGTGGGAGCTGTGGCTGAGGTGGTACCGATTGGGCTTCTACAGAGGTAGGCAGCACAGACAACTTAGAAGCCCCTGCCTGCTGTAAGCACGTAATTTTTGCCCTATACGAGAACTACTCCCAAAAAAATTCAAAATAAAATAGTTTTGTGTCGTTTGCATTTGTTGTGAATTTTGTGTTATTTTTCTTTTATTTTTTGCATTTTTGTACGTGCATGTTTATTTGTTAAGTTAACGAAAAATAAAAAAAATATATGCTGCATGCACACTCAAGATCTAATTGTTCACTTAGAAATTAATCAAACCATGATTTGGTTTTAAAAGAGGAAAATCACAAAAATAGGTATTTTTGTATGTTATCATTTTTGTGTGATTTTGTTTTAATTAATGACTAGTCATGTGTGTTAATTTTTGATTAGGGTTAATTAATATTTTGTAGTTTAATTTTTGATGTTACAATTTAATTTAGGAATTTTGGTTTTTAGGAATTAAAAGAAAATGAAAGAAAATAAGAAGAATGAAAATAGTGGGCAAAACTCGGTTGGGCCAATTTCAATTTAAAGCCAAAAGCCCAAATTATTTCAAAATGATCCAGTCCAGTTTTTCAGACAAGCCAAACGATGCTGTTTAGACGTCTTAAATCTGGGCCGTTGATCAACCAGATCTAACAGTCCAGTTCAGCCTCATCATTGGTTCAAACGACATCGTTTCAGGCACGCCAATCTGAGCCGTTCATCTCCCTTGATCCAACGGTCTCGAATGCCATACCCTAACTCATATCCAGCCCGACCCGTTCCATCAAAGACCCACCCGGTCTCAGAGATGTCTAAACGACGTCGCTCCTCTTAAATGAAATAATTCGGGTCGTTGATCATGAATGATCCAAAGGCCGAGATTGAATCCCCCCTCGTATATAATCCCCATCTCTCACCCCACGTCCCCATAACCAACCCCCCTTACCATTATCGTCTCTCTCAGAGACAGTCCAAGCCTTAGCAAACCCTAGCCGCCACCGGTTACCTTCGCCTGAAACCCGGCGGCAACAACGTCGCCGGTCACCATATTAACACCCCTAAGCCACCCGACCACCCTGAACACGAATCCATGAACCGTTTGCTTCAAATCGTCCTCAAACTTCTCGAATCTTCATTTGAAGATTTGAGCAAAACCTTAACCTACCCCAACCAAGCCCAAATTCATACCAGACAACCCCGAGACCTCCCTTGTTACCAAGACAACGTCGGTTTGGTTCGAATCAAACCAGAACCGTTCGAACCCCAAATCGAAACCCCAAGAACCCTAAAAGACCAAAATCTGGAATCTGTTCAAAATGATGAGGTTTTGGGTGTTCAATGGACCTTAGTCGAAGTGTTCTCAGTTGAGAACACTCGATTAAGGTCCGTTCGACCTCAAAAGGTTCGAGTCCGAGTTCAAATCAAGTTTGTCTAGATTCTGAGTTTCAGAGGTAATTTTTCATCTCCCTTTTGTGTTCTTAATATCTGTTTGTGTGTTTAGTTTAGTTTTAACTGATTTTTCAATTTTTGTGTTAATTATTCTGTCCATATCCAGACCTTTTATTTGGTCGACTTTTCTTCTGTCCATTGTTATATATGTGTTATAAACTATATTCGATTTGAATAATGTCATCGAGTAGTTAGTTTCATAACTCCTGTCCAAAGCCACATGAATCACCCTGTTTGTATGTTTGATTCTGTTTGTTTATTACCGATTATGTATGTGTAATTGATTAAATAAGTGTCGTCAATTAATTTGCTTAAAAAACTAGAAAAAGCATGATAGTAGTCTATTTCTGTTTATTTCAGTGTGCTTACTATCTTGCCTCTTTTTTGTGCCATTATTGTATTGAAATGAACCTGCTGGTGTGTTCAGTTTTCACCTTTGAAACCAAGCAGCCTGTTCATTTATATGTTGAAATTTGTTCTCTTTGGTTGTTCACTTGAACCTCCCTTCTTGATTCATAAATGCCTCAATTTTAGCTCGACTTTAGCAATTACCTGTTTGATTAGTTGGTTTGAGTTGATCAGGATTGGTTTCCAATATGATCAGCTCATTCCCTTTGATTGATACTTTCCTAATTTTTGATCTTGACCTTCTGCTTTGAAGCTACTACCTGAACTTGATTAGGAATTGGATATAGTTGTAGTAGTTTAGTTGATCAATTAGGAGTCAGGGGTTAGGGTTATAGCTTATATAGGTGTAACATCAGATTAATAAGGCTTGGGGCAGGGCATTTAATACAGGGGATTTAAGGGGTGATATTAGGATTTAACAGGGCTGTAATTAAGACTAACTTAAGGGTCTGTCAAGTGGTTGTTTAAATACCATTAGTTTAATATCAATGGGTGACAAAACATAATAGCATGGGATTTATTTAACACCCCATGACCTTTGATTGAAACAATAGGGAACCAAGTTAACTTGAATCAAGATAAGACATAGGAGTGGGGATTTATAGGGGATGGGCAGAATTAGTTCTAGGGAGTTCAAGGCAGCGATAGGGGGTTTGTTTTGGTTATAAATAGAGTCATTTTTTACTAAGGGAGGGCTGGCTTTTGAATGAAAAAAGAAGTCAGTTTAGTTTGAGAGCAAAAAGTGGGCTGGAATTTTAAGATAAAAACTCCAGAGATATAGAGTTTGAATAGGCTGGGTTTTTTTACCTCAAAGAGTTCAGTAATTATAGAGTGGAACATAGGTTGAATTTTGAACACTAAGAAAGTTCAGTACATAGAGAGTCTGAAGAACAGAAATCAGAAATCTATTGTCCTATCGCATTGCTGGTTCACTCTGTTTCTGCCTGTGTTTGCTGTTGGTATTTCTGGGGTTTCATTTGGTTTGTTTCCTGAGTTTGGTTGGTTATTTGGTTATTGTTCCACTGGTTGTTGCTGGAATTTGTCCTGCTGGTTTCCAAATCTATTACTAGGTTATTGCATTACTGCTTTGCAGGTCGTTGCTGTGCTGTATTGTTACTACTGCTGCTGATTCTCATCTTCCTCTTCTCTTGTTCCCAATACCAGGTACACGACTGTAACACTGGCTATTGTAAGCTGAAAAATGTAGAAGCATGAATACATATGAAAAGTGGAAGTTTGAAGTTTTGATTTAACTTTTCTTCTTTACATGATTGTATTTTAGAACATTTCTTATACTTCTGTTATGTAAATTTCTGCCAGCTTTGTATAGCTGGACTGTATTCATTTTGATTTGGATTAATTGAAGTTATAATTATAATGAACTATTAGGATGTAGTTACCAGCTGTAGTTAGTGTTTGTTTGTATTTAAGGCAGACTTTAGGTCTGTGTATCCTAATGGATTAGTGTTAGTCATTCTTCCTGGTGCAATGTAGCTTTAATCATTTAGTTAACTCTACCAAGAAGCTAATTCCATTGGGCAGTATATAGGCCAGTATTTGAATCCAGTTTGATAACATCTTCTAGTAGTTAATTCCGGTGGCCCCACTCATCTAAAACTGTTAGTTTAAACCAATTAGAGAATGGTTAGTTTGTTCTAATATTTTGTCAAACTCGCATGCTATTTATAATTTCAGCTTTAGTAATATTCGCTTGTAGAATAAGGCACGAAACAATCTCCCTTATGCAAGCTCGAGTGCAATTTCCGTTCACATTAATCTAATAACTAATAAGAGGCCCAAGCTTGTCAAGCATGTAAATCAATTAGGACTTTTTCTTCTTTCATTTTTAGAGACGAACAAAAAAAAAAAAAATGTAGTCACTTTAGGGTGATCCTTTTAAAATAAATGAGACGAGCCTCACCAAATAAAACGCACAAACTGCGGGGCCCTCATAAGTGTATATATTAAAATACTTAGTTTTCGGGACGGGCTGTTTAGCGAATTTCACGGCCTTCCCCAAAATAATAAGGCGTTAGTCTCTTTAGGCGCGTCTTTAATAATCTTACCTTCTTAAACTCGGGTGTGCATTTCATGCGACCCAAATCCAAATCCCAAAACGTCGAGTCAAATGTGTTCAGGATTGCGGGTGCATTTCATGTGACGCGATCCGAAGACGTATTTTAAACGACGTTCAATTTTCTTTAATAATTTGAATAAAAGCGGTTAAAAGTAAAAATTTGCACATAAGTTAAAGCATGTATAAATCAGATAATTAAGCCAAATATGACAGTTGAGCGACCGTGCTAGAACCACGGAACTCGGGAATGCCTAACACCTTCTCCCGGGTTAACAGAATTCCTTACTCGGATTTCTGGTTCGCGGACTGTTAAATAGAGTCAAATATTTCCTCGATTCGGGATTCAAACCGGTGACTTGGGACACCATAAAACTCCCAAGTGGCGACTCTGAATCTATTAATAAAAGAATCTTATTTCGATTGTCCTTTAATTGGAAAAACTCCCTTTACCACGCCCTTCGCGGGGTGAGGTAGCGCCAAAAGGAGGTGTGACACCTGTATCCAGTTGTTGATACTAGAAAGGGTCTTGTTCAAGTTGTGGGCAGTCAACGGGTAGGCTGAAGATGAGGGGATATCTGGAACAGTAGAAGTGGAAAGTCCTGGGGCCATGTCTGGTGTGGCTTAAAGAGGCTGAGAAGGAGTCACTACAACTACTGGCTCTTCAGACTGGACAGTAGAAGTAGGGGCTTAGCACTTAGGGTCTTTAGGGTTGTCAGGACCCTTGGTGTTGTACCAGAAGAAAGGTTCCTTGGCTTTCACTTTCACATCAAATCTGCGCTTCTCCACATCTAGATCCATAAAATACATGGTCAGCAAATTTGGGGAAGGGTAGTTTCTATCACCTTCGTTCACCACCCGTATAATCACCTTGGACATCACATTCCTGATGTTGATCGGGTACCCTACCATGATCGATGCCACCAATATAGCTTGGGAGATAGGGAGAGAGTTGTCGTGACTGGTGGGGTGTAGCCTACTACAAACAAATGCCACCCACCCTTTTGCTTCGAAGTTCAGGATCCTCCTCAGAATTTTCACTCCCGCTATCAACCATGCTGGGGTGGTACCTAGGACTGCCAAGTACTCAGCGAACCACAGACGTACAACCCCTTCCAATGCTACCTTCTCTAAGTACAATGTTTCATCATCCTCCATGAAGCTCAAGTAGTCATTTATCGTTTTCCCATCAAACTTTACTTTCAAATTCTGCACCTTGCACATTGTAGTGCCCTTTTTGATGTGGGAAACATTAGTGTAGAACTCCTTAACCAGGTGCACATTTGCATCCTCACAATTGTTTGTGAAGTAGTCCCAGACCACTCTCTCTCTGAACTGTCTTCTCACATTGGGGTTGTGAGGCAAGAGGTCTCTATCGATGAAACTCCGTTCAAGAATTAACTTCCTCTAAGGCCACCATTCTCTGAACTAGTGGTAGGCCACTTCACTTACGAATCTGTCTTGCCATAATTCCAGGTTCCTTGTTCTCTCAACTCCTCCCATGTGGGGCTCACCCCCTCCTTCTTCTCTTTCTTCTTCTACTGGACCCTCACTGGAAAGTGAAGCTGTAGGTGAGGTAGAGTAGGACTTGTCACTGCCCACAGCTGAGCCCTCAGATAACTCAAAAGATATGTGCACTGATGCTCGGGCAATAGGAGAGCCCGGAGGAGTAGGGTCATCTGTCAGTCTCAGCCTCTCCGGGAAGTCATCCATATACTCCGGAATGGAGTCAGAATCAGACACCTCCCGGAAAGGCTCATACTCACTTCCCGATGAATGGGAAATAGCTCTATCAGTAGCCTGATTGCCTTTCTTGTTGGCCTTATTGCTTCCCAAACTTGGGGGATCAACCTTATCTTTCCACGTCCCATCCCCCGGGAGGACTCAACTTTCCCTTTCTATTTATCGCCTCCGCCTCGTGATTTCACCATTAGCTGCAAAGAGAATACATTCTATTGTTGTTAGTATCTCAGTAACAGATGAAACAGTGCAGAATATATTTTTGGACAATCAAAATTTCAAACTACGGACCGCACAAAATGAAGTGCGGCCACAAAGAAGCTATCGCGAATCACACAAAATGCACCGCGGTCCGCACTGAGGTGGGATTCAGACTACCCACTCTCTGATTCTAGGCACCGCGGACCGCACAAAATCTAGTGTGGTCACGGTTCTCAATGATCAGCTTTCAGAAGTTCACCATTGTGGTCTGCGCAACATGAAATGCAACCATAAAACTCGGGTTTTAAGTTTTGCACATTTTTAATCCAATTTTTCACCTATTAATAATCCCATGGGTGTTGAATTAGTGTTTTTAACTAATTATCCCTAATTTAAACATTATTAAACAAATCTACGATACATAATTGAAAGAAAATAGGAGGAAGAAGAAGAAAAACTAAGAAAAATAAAAGTTAAAAGAAATTAACAAAGTTAAAGACTATGGAAAAATTAAGATTACTAGTTTGTAAGATGCAACACAGATGATTGACATTGAACGAATGAAATTGTGCAAGTAGGGCTTGATGAACAATAATTTTTCACTATCAGAAAGCAAAGGGTCGAAAAGTTTGAAATGAGGGCCTCAGGTCCTATTTATAGAAAAAAGGGACTAGGGCCCATCTCACCTACCCACTGGGAACCGCACAAAATGGCACCGCGTTACTCAGAAATAAGAAGCTTGAGAAGGCAACCACTACGGACCGAAAAAATACTCCGCGGCCATAGTGGTCCATCGCGGACCACACAAAATGCAATGCGGCCGCGATGGCAAAATTTAGAGAACCATTATTTTGCATCAATCACCAATGCGGACCGTATTGATTTGTTGCCCCCGCACTAAGGCCTTTGCGGCCGCAGTGTAAACTTCAGAGAGTTGTAAATTTTCCCAACTTGGTCCTGTACTGCATCAAAACAAGCCTACAACATCTCACAACCAGTTAGTCCAAAAAAAATCCTACTCTAAAAAGAAAATCAGATAAAAACAAAAACAAAGACACATGGGTTGCCTCCTAAGAAGTGCGTGATTTAACATCACGGCACAACGCATGTTACCATCAAATCACTTGAGATGGATCATTGGCACCACGTGGTTGTCATCAATCTTGTCAAGATAGTGTTTGACTCTGTGCCCATTAACTCTGAAGATCTCACCATTTTTGTTTTTCAAGTCAAGTGCACCAAATATAGTCACAAACACCACTTCAAAAGGTCCACTCCTTTTTTACTTAAGCTTTCCCGGAAATAGAAGTAACCGAGAATTGAACAAGAGAACCAAATCACCCACTTTGAACTCCATGCTACGAGCATACTTGTCATGAAGGTACTTCATCTTGTTCTTGTACAAGGACGAACTGGAGTAGGCATGGAATTAAAATTCAACAAGTTCATTAAGCTACTCCACACGAAGATTTGTTTCCACATCCCATTCAAGATTCAGCTTCCTGAAAGCCTACATGACCTTTTGCTCTAACTCAACCGGTAGATGGAAAGCTTTCCCAAACACCAACGGTACGGAGACATACAAATCAGAGTCTTGTAAGCAATCTTATACACCCATAGAGCATCATTCAATTTCTTAGACCAATCGTTCCTATTTGCATTGACGGTTTTAGATAGTATACTCTTGATTTCCCTATTTAGGACTTCAACTCGGCCACTCGCCTAAGGATGATAAGGAGTAGAAACTTTGTGATTGACACCATACTTCAAAGTGTCAAAAGCTCTATTGCAAAAGTGCGACCCCCCCCCCCCCCCCCCCCC
>MU689414.1:68706-80049 GCA_026770625.1 Nicotiana glauca | reverse complement strand
GGCACTTATAATTGCACGAGGAGTGCCAAGCCTTGTAAAAATGCTCTTTTTGAGAAATGAAACCACACTCCGGGACTCATTGTTGGGCAAAGCCATGGCCTTAACCCACTTTGAAACATAGTCTACCGCCACCAGAATGTATGTGTTCCTACATGAGCTTACAAATGGGCCCATGAAATCAATACCCCACACATAAAAAATATCAACTTCTAGAATAGTGTTGTGAGGTATCTCATCTTTCTTCGAAATTCCACCCGCTCTTTGACATTCGTCACACCTTTTTACGAGTTCACTTGCATCTTTATACAAAGTTGGTCAGTAAAACCCACAACTAAGAACCTTTGAAGCTGTCCTCACCCCGCCATGATGGCCACCTTAGGGAGAGGAATGACAAGCCTCTAAGATATTCTATTGCTCTTCCTCAGGGACACACCTCCGGATCACTCCGTCGGTGCAAATCTTGAACAAGTACAGCTTATTCCAATAAAAATCCAAACTATCCCATTTGATCTTCTTCATTTGGTTAGAAGAGAGCTCACATAGGATTATAATTGTCACAAGGTAATTAGCAACATATTCTAACCATGTCATATCATTCATCGACACAGAAAGTAGTTGCTCATCTGGAAATGTATCATTGATCTCTAGGCTATCACACGACCTCCCTTCCTCCTCGAAGTGGGATAAGTGGTCAGCCACTTGGTTGTCACTACCTTTTCGGTCCATAATTTCCAAAACAAGTTCTTAAAATAATAAGACCCATCACACAGCCTAGCTTTGGAATCTTTCTTCGTCATCTGATACCTAAGAGCTGCATGATGGGTGTGTACTATGACATTGGCTCCCATGATATACGGCCGAAATATTTCCATTGCAAACACAATACCAACAACTCTTTCTTAGTCATCGTATAGTTTCTTTGAGCCTCATTCATTGTCTTGTTTGCGTAGTACACCGGAGCAAACATTTTGCTCACTCTTTGACCCAAAACTGCCCCAACAGCAACATCACTCGTATCGCACATGAGCTCGAAAGGCAAGCTCCAGTTGGGTGTGGTAATAATAGGGGTGGTGGTCAACTTATGCTTGAGAAGTTTGAATGCTTGCATACATCCCTCATCGATAACGAACTTGGCATCCTTTTCTAATAGCTTGCACAAGGGATTCACTTTCTTCGAAAAATCCTTGATAAATCTCCGGTAGAACCCCGCATGCCCAAGAAAACTTCTAAACCCCTTGGCAAAAGTGGGGGGAGGAAGCCTTGAAATCACCACTATTTTAGCTTTGTCCACCTCTATGCCATGATTTGAAATTTTATGACCAAGGAATATGCCCTCCTCAACCATGAAGTGACATTTTTTCCAATTGAGCATAAGATTGGTGTTTTCACATCGGGCCAACACCCTATCTAGATTCTTTAAACATTCATCAAATGAGTTACCCACGACACTAAAGTCGTCCATGAACACCTCCAAAATATCTTCCACCATATCGGTGAAAATGGCCATCATACACCACTAAAAGGTCGTCGGTGCGCTACACAACGCAAAATTCGAGAAAAGGCAAAGGTGCCATATGGACAAGTAAAAGTGGTCTTCTCCTGATCTTCTGGAGCAATCAAGATTTGGTTGTACCCAGAATATCCATCCAAGAAACAGTAGAAGGCACGCCCAGCAAGTTGATCAAGCATCTGTTCAAGGAAAGGAAATGGAACGTCATCTTTACGGGTCATGTTGTTCAGCTTGCGGTGCACACCCTCCATCCGGTGACTGTCTGGGTCAGAATCAGTTCATTTTGACCATTGGTCGCCAAGGTCATACCACCCTTCTTCGACACACATTGCACTGGCAAAGTCCAAGAGCTGTCAGAGATGGGGTACACAACCCCGACATCTAACCACTTGATCACCTCCTTTTTCACAACTTCTTGTATTGCCTCGTTCAACCTCCTTTGATGTTCCAATGAGGGTTTTACATCATCTTCAAGAATAATCTTGTGCATACAGAATGTAGGGCTTATTCCCCAAATATCAGCTAAAGTCCATCCAATTACCTTCTTCTGCTTTTTGAGCACCGCCAATGTGGCATGTACTTGCATGTTAGTACGACAAGAAGAAAGAATAACTGGAAAAGTTCAACTAGGGCCTAAGAATTTATACCTAAGGTGTGAAGGCAACGACTTCAACTCCAACACTGGAGGTTCCCCAATGGAAGGCTTGGTTGGTGGAGTCTTTCTATTTTCAAGATCCAAGGATAGCTTCCGAGGCTCATAAGAGTAAGAGCCCATTCCATGTAGAGCATTGACACACTCCACACGGCCTTCATCCTCATTTACATCAAGATTCAACAAAATCGCCTTTAGAGGGTCCTCCACATTGATCATTGCACTAGTATTATCAATTATCACTACCGTGACAAGATCCACAAATGAGCATACTTCGGTACAGTTGGGCTACTTCATTGACTTGCACACATGAAAGACCATTTTTTCATCACCTACACGGAAAGTGAGTTCCCTTGCTTCTGCATCAACTAAGGCCTTCCCAGTTGCAAGTAAAGGTCTTCCTAAGATTATAGGCACCTCCAAATCGACCTCGCAGTCAAGGATCACAAAATCAGCTGGCAAGATAAATTTGTCCACCCCGGACAAGAACATCATAAATAATACCCAATTGTCTCTTCATCGATCTATCCGCCATTTGCAATCTCATGGAAGTCGGTCTCGGTTTCCCAATACCCAACGTCTTGAAAACTGAGTAGGGCATCAAGTTTATACTTGCCCCTAAATCACATAGAGCTTTGGCAAAGTCTGCACTCCTAATAGTGCAAGGAATGGTGAAAGCACCGGGATCCTCCAACTTCGAAGCCATTGAATGTAATATAGCACTAACTTGGTGGGTCATCTTGATAGTTTCACTGTCCATGGATCTTTATTTCGTCAACAAATCTTTCATGAATTTAGCATAGCCAGGCATTTTCTCCAAAGCCTCCACCAAAGCTACATTAATGGATAAGCTCTTCATCATTCAATGAACTTTTTAAACTAATTCTCATTTTTCTGCTTTGCTAGCCTCTGAGGATAAGGAGGAGGTGGCCTAGGTAAGGGTGCCTTGGCTTTTGGCACAACCGGCTCTGGCATGTCTATTACGTGTTCCCTAGACGGGTTAACGTCATTCTGTGTTTCCTCCACAGTTTCTTTGATCTCAATCCTCTCTTCTTCATTCAGGTTCTCATCAATCACATTTTCAACCACCAAAGGAGTCTCATCCTCTTGCAACTCAACATCATCATTCATAATTTCTTTTTGTTTGGAGGCATTTGCATCACCGCCTCGCCCACTTGTTGCTGTAACTGTCATTGTATGACCAGTATTGTTCCTACACTTCGGGTTGACTACTGTATCACTCGGCAGAGCCCCCTTAGGGCGAGTATTCAAAGACTGTGAGATTTAGCCTAGCTGAACCTCCAAATTTCTGATTGAAGCGTTGTGAGATGCCCACTGAGCATCGGAGTTGGCATTCTCTTTCATCATCTGTTCAAATATCATTTCAAGTCTCCCCATGTCATTGATGGATGAACTAGGACCTTGGGATAGAAAAGGAGGTGGATTGCTCGGTTGTTGATACATTGGGGGCCTTTGAAAGTCTTGCCCTTGATTTCCCTAATTGTTGTTGTTCCATCCGCCTTGATTGTTGTTTCTACCCAATTTTTGTTTTTACCCCAATTGCCTTGATTGTTGTTTCCTCAATTGTTGTTCCCTTGTTGTTGATTGTTCCAATTGTTGTTGCCTTGTTGTTGGTTACCCCAATTGCCTTGGGATCTCCATTGTTGTTGTTGATTGGAAGAATTGCCCCTTTGGCCTTGGCTCTTCATACCCATCATTTTGGAACCCACTATTATCTTAGTTGTATTGATCCGAATTCCCTTGGTTTGGTTGCCTTCTTTGTCTTCTTATGTTCACCAACATATTGACACCCTCCATAGTATTAACTTGTCGTGGAGCTTGCACCTGTTTTAACTTTGCCTTTGCTAGCTAGTTCATAGTTGTCATCGGATCTACTATTACCTACCCATGATCATGGAGCTCTTTGTGCAAATGAATGACCGTGGGGTCACCCTGTGGCACGTTTACTTTGCCAAGCGGAAGAAATGTCCGCCATCTCATCCAAAATCTCACAAGCTTGATCATAGGGCATATTCATGAAATTGTCCCTAGCTAATTGGTTCACTATGCACTGATTGGTTGTGTTAATGCCCCGGTAGAACTTCTGTTGTATCATTGCCTTAGTCATATCATTGTTAGGGCATTCTTTAACCATGGTCTAGTAGTGCTCCCAAATCTCATGTAGTGGTTCGTTGGGCTCTTGTTTGAAAACTAAGATTTCATCCGTCAAAGTTGTCATGTGCCCCAGTGAGAAGAACTTTGCAATGAACTTATCTGCCAACTCATCCCAGGTATGGATGGAATGGTTGGGGAGTCTTTCTAACCAGTCAAATGCCTTCCCCCGAAGAGATAAAGGGAATAGTCTCAACCACAAGGCATCCTCGAACACGTTGGTTTGCTTACTCACCTAACATGTATCAACAAAACCCTTGAGATACTTGTAGGAATTTTGATCAAGATCACCCTTGAAATATCCTCGTTGCTCCAGCAAGGCCAGCATCATATTGATAATTTCAAAATTGCCCGCCCGAATCCGGGTTGGGACAATTGCAGTGGAATATCCTTGGTTGGGAAGCACTCGAGGGGTCATTCTAGGAGGTGGCGGGGGAGGTTCTGGAAAATTGTCATTGGCATTTGCATTGGCCTAGTGGACTATTCGTTGTGCTTGAGGCACAAAATGTACATCATCCTCACCATTGTCATCAACCTCCTCCCCCAGGATCACATTTCCAAGAAGGTCATTGTTATTGTTTGCAGCCATTTTGTACCTGAATTGGCGTCAAACAAAGATTAGTAACACAGAAGGAAAGAAAATCAATACACAAAACTATTTAGATAGATAGCCAAAACCATTAGATCCCCGGCAATGTTGCCAAAAAGTGATCGATGTCAACCCTCCATGACTATAGAGTGGCGAGAGCGGTCGATGCAGCTTTTACCCGAATAGGTCAGGATCGAATCCATAGGGAGCTAGAAGTTGGAGTTGGTTTCCTATCCAGACTAGCAATGTGCACTACTCTTAATTGCACTTCCAATCATAGTTGGTCTTTTTGATTACTTCTAATATTATGCTAATAATATGCTAAATTAAGCTAAAAGTAATTGCTAAAGGGTTTTCTAATAGGTTAAAGAGGCACTAGGGAAGTGACCCGCTCCTAGGTGGATATTTGATATATTCTCAAGTCTAAGTCAAGGATGTTAAAATGGGGATTACGATATAACCAATGTACGAACCTTCTCACTCTATACCTCTCGGTAGTTTGAGTGATTTTGCCCAAATTGACTTTCTCAAGACCAATTGGGTCTTACAATTGAGCAAGCATTTGAGGTTCAAATCGGGTATTACTATCTCTAGGTTTAACCCTTTAATTAGGGCTATCAATCTCTTGAGTACACCCCAATTTCTTGTTGGACCAATTTTACTAGACTCAAGTTCTTTTTCTCAAGAAGAACCCAAGTCATAAAGGCATAAATTAGTGTTTGCAACCCCTAATTCAACATGGAAATCATAAATTAGCTCAAATATCAAACACCCGTACACATTCAAGTTTTAAAAATCAAGACCCATCAAATTCCCACACTAAGGTTGAGCCACAACCCTAGCTAATAGGTCTAGCTACTCATAATTAGGGAAGAAAATAAGAAATTAGATGGAGAAATAACCATAATAATTAATTACAAACTATGATAATAGAGATTTAGTGTATTAGTAGCCCAAAATTACTCAAAAAGGAACAAAAGACTCGTTCACGTGCTTAGACCCAACTCAGATTACAAAAGATGACCTAAAAATATGAAAAGAAAGTATTTAGACTAGGCCAAATTTTCTGGATAAAAATACCCCCGACGAGGTAGTGCGGTCTGCACAAAATGCATTCCGGACCGCACTGAGGCTTTTTGGATTGGATATGCAATCTCTGAAGTATTCCACCGCAGTCTGCGTAAAATGCACCGCGACCGCAGTGGCTTCAATGCGGTCCGCACAAAAACGACCGCGGACCGCATTGGCAATAGATCTCCTAAGTCCCAGATCTCTGAAATTCATCTTTGTGGTCCGCACAATATCGTCTACGACCGTGGTGAAGCCATTGCAGTCTGCACAAATTGCTTTGCGGCCGCATTGCTTGAGCTTCCGGAATAACACCTCTTTGAATCTCCTCACTGTGGTCGCACCCTATGTTGTGCGGTCCGCAGTGGGTCTTGTTTCAACTGTGCTTGGACTTGTCCTTGCAGTTGTGCATGTTTCACTCCTTTTGAGCTGATTTTGACTAGTTGTCACCTTTTTTTATCAAATCCTGCAAACAAGAACGACATGTAAGCCTTGGGACTATTTTATATACATTTGTACTCAAAACTCAAGTGAAAAGGAGTGTAAAATGAACTAGAATCCCTACTTATCAGTTTCCCCTTTGGAAATATTGTACGTACTAGAGAAGCTCGACACGAAGGCCGCAAAAGATGAAATCCGATCCAAATACTCGAAGGTCGAACGCTCTCTATGAGTTTCACCAGGAGCGGGGTCACAAAACCGAAGATTGCATAGGTCCATGGTAGGAGGTAGTGAGAATGCTAAACTAGAGACACCTGAAAGAACTAATGAGCGACCAAGGAAGAGCCAACTCTGCCCGCGGATGTGAACAACCCCAGGGACCTCCAAAGCCCTCTTCTCCTGCTCGCACCATCCAAATGATCATCGGCGGAGGCGATGGGGCAGCAATCAACCATGTGAAATTCACCACTACATACAAACTCAAGCGGTCGATCATACACGAACAGTATGATGACTTCGAAGATAGTATCATCTTTGATAAGTCAGATACAGACGGTTTGACTTTCCCTTATTACAAAGCTCTTGTTATTACTTTACGTATTTCAAATACTGATATGAAAAGAATAATGGTGGACGACGGAAGCGGCGTGTGTATTATCCATCCACAAGTTCTCGTACAGATGAGGCTCGAGCATAATATAATACTGTATTATATAACACTAACGGGTTTTAATAATACAGTCAAGTGAACTTCTGGAGAAATAGTGCTACCCGTCCTAGCCAGAAGAGTCACCTAAGAAACAACGTTTCATATCATGGGCCAACATACAGCTTACAATGCCATCATAGGACAACCATGAATATACGTCATGAGGGCTATCCCATCAAGCCTCTATTAAACGATCAAGTTCCCTAATCTATGGGGAATATACAACATCCAAGTTGAACAACGAACTGCGCAAGAATGCTATCATATTGCCCAGGATTGCACATACACCTGGCAAACTAAAGGGAGCTAACGTGGAAGCATAGCAATTAGCAATGTCTGGAACCAAATCTAACGCACAGACATACGTTATTAAGGATCCCGAAATTGTGGAAACCGTTGAGTCAACGATAGAAGATCTCAATCCCGTCCAAATAAACAATAATGATAGCACAAAAAAAGCTTATATCGGGCACAATCTCTCAGAACCACGTATATTTCATAAATTCTTAGCTGACAATGTCAATTTGTTTGCCTTCTCCCATTCAGATATGTCGGGCATAAAGACATCGCTATGCATAAGTTGAATGTCGACCCGCTCTATCCACTAGTGCAGCAAATAAGGAGAAAATTCAATACCTCAATTAACGAGGTCGTCGGTGATGAAGTTGATAAGCTGCTCGCCAATGGTTCTATCCGAGAATCAAAATATCCCCAATGGGTCGAAATGTGGTCATAGTAAAGAAGAAAAATAGGAAATGGCGGATGTGTATAGATTTCACAAATCTGAACAAAGCATGCTCGAAAGACTCTTTTCCCTTACCTCATATCGACCAACTCATCGATGCAACAATATGACACGAACTGCTAAGATTTTTGAATGCCTACTCAGGTTACAACCAAATCGTCATGGAGTAGGAAGGCTGGGAGAAAACTACTTTCATCACCCATCAGGGAACGTACTGTTACAAGGTTATGCTATTCGGGCTTAAGAACGTAGGGGCCATGTATCAAAGTTTAGTCACTAGGGAGTTTGAAGACCAACTAGGCAAAAAAATGGAAGTTTACATCGATGACATGTTGGTCAAATCCAAAAGAAAAGAGGACCACATCAACCAGATTACATAGGCCTTTGGCATATTAAGACGGTATGGAATGAAGCTGAATCCCAAAAAATGCACCTTCGGTGTAACCTCTGGCAAATTCCTCGATTTTTTGGTATCACAAAGAGGTATCAAAGTCAATCCGGACCAGATCAAGGCCATTGAAGGAATAGCTGAAATATTAACTAGTAAAAAACATGTGCAAAAGTTGACTGACCAGATAGCCGCCCTGTCGAGGTTCATCTCACGGTCATCCGGCAGATGCCATAAATAATGTGCTAAAAAAAGATAATGGGCTCCAGTGGAATTTAGATTGCTTCTAGACCCTTAGAAAACTAAAAACATACTTGTCCTCGCCACTACTACTCGCTGAAGCAGAACCCAGCGAACGCCTCCTAATCTACCTGAACATCTCAAAAGTCGCAGTAAGCACAGTTTTGGTCAGCGAAAACAAAGGTACGCAATCTCTGATTTATTATATCAGCAAAACCGTGGTTGATGCCGAAACGAGGTATCCCCACCTCGAGAAACTAGCTCTGGCACTGGTCATAACTTCACGAAAGCTTACACCATATTTTCAATGTCACCCCATACCGGTGGTGACGACTTTCTCCCTAAGGAGCATCTTGCATAAACCCGAATTATCGAGAAGATAAGCCAAATGGGCCATAGAATTGAGCGAGCACGATATAACATATCAGCCGCGAATGGCAATAAATTCATAGGTACTCACTGACTTCAGTGCCAAAATATTGTCCGAAGTCAAGCAGGAAACACTTCGCACCTCTCTTGGGCAACCAGACCTCTGGGTCCTCTACACCAACGGCGCATCTAATGCATCGGGATCTGGATTGGGACTCATAGTTGAAGTCCCAACAGGCGAAGTGATTCGCCAATATATGGTGCCCCCAAATAACTAACAATGAGGCCGAGTATAAGGCCATAATTGCAGGATTAAAGCTAGCCCTCAAATATGGTGCACGACGAGTCGTCCTCAGGTGTGAATCACAACTTGTCACTAACCAAGTTACTAGGACTTTCCAAATCAAGGAGCAAAGGCTACAGAAATATCGGGCAAAAATTCATAAACTACTATCATAATTTGATGAATGTCGACTTGACCAGATACCTTGGGCGCAAAATATCGAAGCAGATGGCCTTGCCAAACTAGCAGCAACAACCAAAAATATCACCGAGAATGTGGTCACCCTCATCCACTCGTCAGTAGACCAAATTGAGGTACATTATATAAATTTGACTTGGGACTACGCAACCGCATCATGACATATTTGAAGGAGGGAACACTCCCACAAGACAAAAAGGAATCCAAAAAGCTTCTAATGCAGGCAGGAAGGTACAATCTTATAAATCACGACCTTTACAAGAGAACGTTCGGCGGCCCTATGGGAAAAAGCCTAGGGCCAAATCAAACAAGGCGCTTACTTGAAGAAGTACACGAGGGTCACTGTGGTGCACATATAGGCAATCGAGCCCTTGTTATATGCCTCATTCGGGCAGGGTATTACTGGCCACTATGAAAACGGAAGCCATGGAATACGTCAAGAGATGCGAGTAGTGCCAAAAGTGCACTCCTATGATACACCAAACGGCCGAACTCCTCCATTCCATCACTTCACCGTGGTCGTTCATCAAATAGGGAATGGACATCGTTGGACCCCTCCCAGCAGGGCGAGGTAAGACATGTTTCCTTTCAGTTTTAACTGACTACTTTTCCAAATGGGTGGAAGCAAGTGCGTTCGCCCAAATACGCGAACATGAAGTCATCACATTCATATGGAAAAACATCATATGCCGCTTCGTCATCCCCAAATAAATCAGCTGCGATAATGGACCTCAGTTCACCGAGAAAAAGATGACCGAGTACTTCTAAAAGTGGCACATCAAGAGAATACTCTCCACTCCATATCATCCCGCTGGAAACGGTCAAGCTTAATCCTCCAACAAAACAATATTGAATATCCTAAAGAAAAAGCTTGAGGACGCCAAAGGGCTATGGCCGGAACTGCTACCAGAGGTATTATTGGCCTACCACACCATGCCAAAAACAAGCACATGCAAAATGCCATATTCATTAGTCTACGGGACCGATGCCGTTATACCTGTTGAGGTCGGAGAACCCAACCTGAGATACTATAATGAAAGCGGACCAAACAACGATGAGAACATAAAACAAGACCTCGACGAAGTAAAAGAATGAAGAGACATAGCTTATATAAGGATGGTGGCCCAAAAACAACAAGCATAAAGGTACTATAACAAGAAGGCCAAAATACGACCACTCAAAGTCGGGGTCTACGCCAAAACACAAGCGACCAAAAACCCAAAAAAAGGCAAACTGGGAACCAACTGGGACGGGCCGTACAAAATCACAACGGCAGCAAGCAGAGGGGCATTCCAACTAGAAAAAATGGAAGGAAAACTACTACAAAACAACTGGAATGTCGCCCATCTCAAACACTTCAACTTCTAAAAAATGACGCCCCTCAAGTCGTACTCTTTTTCCCTTACCCGGGTTTTATCCCAAATGGATTTTCTCGAAGAGGTTTTTAACGAGGCGATGAGGGGGATGTCTCGAAGTTCAAAGTATAATTCATTGCCTCGCCTGCCGATAACCTCTCCAGGCCGAGCGATGAAGGAACTAGATACGGGGATAATGCTGTATGGTGGGCTGGGCTTGGACCGGACCGGGCCCGCGGGCTAAACGGGCCAAACGGTCCTGGCAGGCCGGTCCTGGCGGTCCTGGGCCTAATGGTGCATAAGGCCCGCAACGGGCCGGTTACAATGTTCAGGCCCACGAAGCCCGGGACCGGCTGGCGGGCCCGGGCCGGTCCTAACGGGCCTAACGGCTATTTTTAAAAAAAAAAAATTTTTTTTTTTAAAAAAAAACCAGCGGTTAGATTTTTAAAATCTAGCCGTTGGGGGTATAAAATATCCGTTGGCCACTTTAAAAAATAGCCATTTCGCCCCCAAACTTTATTTTAACCCCAAACTTTATATAATTACACTTTTTTCCATTTTTCAACTATAAATACCCCTCATTCTTTCATTTTTACTCACCAATTCATCAATCTCTCTCAATCT
>MU689414.1:45137-56410 GCA_026770625.1 Nicotiana glauca | reverse complement strand
ATTGAGGTGAATCCAAGACGTAGTAAACATCAAAGGAGAACTACTTCCTTTGGACTAGATTTTCTGACATTCTTGTTGGAATGTGAGCCTCAAACATTTAAAGAAGCAATGTCTTGCTCGAAAGCACAATGTTAGAAAGAGGTAGTCAATAGTGAGATAGAATCCATATTAAGTAATCATACTTTGGAATTGGTTGATCTTTCTCCAAGAAATAAACCTTTGGGTTCTAAGTGGATTTTTCGAAGGGAAATGGAAGTTGATGGTACTATTGACAAATATAAGATAAGATTAGTTGTCAAATGATTTAGACAACGAGAAGGTCTTGATTATTTTGATACATACTCGCCGGTAACGAGGATTACATCTACTCGGGTGTTAATATCGTCAGCCGCATGTATGGCTTTGAAATCCATCAGATGAACATAAAGACAACCTTGTTAAATGGAGATTCGGAGGAAGAAATTTATATGGAATAACCTGAAGTGTTCGTGGTTCCCGGAAAAGAAAAGAAGATGTGCCGACTTGTTAAGTCACCCAAACAATGACATGCGAGATTTGACCAAATAATATTGTCAAATGGTTTCAAAAATTAATGAGTGTAAACAAATGTGTTTACATTAAGAATACTTCAAGTCATATAGTCGTTATTTTGATTATATGTAGATGATATGTTGATGAAATATTTAAAATGTGGGGGATTTTAGCTTATGCATGACAAAAGTCAATATTAGACGTAATATCTAAATGATATAATTTTTGAACCCCATTGATATAGTAGTTGGTAAATTCATCAGTTGTTTAGTCTTAATGAAGACTAGTTTATGAAATTACTAATTAGGAAGTTGGTCTCGTTCCTTTCTCGAAAGATCATTTTCTTTATTGAAAAATTTATATTGTTTAGTTCTTTTATGAAATGATGTCACTTTGAAGGTTGTGACTTTTTATAGAAAGATACGTCTGTACGTTTTTGTATGGACATGACCATTCATGAACAAATATATTAATACGTTGGTCTATAATGAGGTGAACCAACAGATGAACATGACCAAAACCCATTGCAAGTTGGATTTGTTTCATAAATGAAGGTGCTATAATTTGCATATCATATAGATATATGAATAAATAGCATACAAATGCTTGAAAATGATGGAGTGATTGATAAATGTATTATATATTAAAATATTGTGGTCACAACTGATGCCAATCATTCCAGTTGTTGCTATAATATACCATTACTACATTAAGTGTAGTTAATAATATGTTATGCAATCAAAAGTCGTGACGTATTAGTCTACAACATAAGGAAGTTTGCATTGACCGTTCATGACTACGAAACAAGTTTTGAAGTATACTCCAAATTATGTTTTGCACTACAATAAGTATCCCGCGATAATAGAGGGGTATAGTGATGAAAATTAGATCACCGGTTCAACCAATTCTAAACAGTCGGTGGATGAGCGATGTATTGGAAATCGTCCAAACAAATGTGCATTGATCGCGCTATAGTAGAGGCTGAGTTTATAGCCTCAGACAAGGCCGGTGAAGAAGTTGAATGGCTCCGGAATTTCTTGAAAGATATTCTATTTTTGCCCAAACTTTGGGCACCTATATATATAGATTGTGATAGTCAAGCGACAATAGGAAGGGCTGAGAGCGTTATGTATAACGAAAAGTCTCGTCACATAAGACGCAGACATAGAACCGTTAGACAACTACTTTCTAGTGGAATTATCACAATTGATTATGTAAAATCAAAGGATAATGTGGCGGATCCGCTTACAAAAGGCCTAACTAGAGAGGCAGTTGAAAGATCATCGAAGGGAATGGAGCTATGGCCGAGGACAAGTCATTGTGGCGGTAACTCTACCTAGAAGACTGGAGATCCCAAGATCTAGGTTCAAGGAGATCAAACAAAGTCACTAATGACGGTTCAACATTGTCAAATAAAATTTCTTTTTGGTCCATTCTCGTGATAAGACAATGTTTAGTACCAAGGATAAAGAGTTAAGACTTTTTAATGGTTTCTAAGTTTGATACAGGGTATATCAAATAGTGTATCTACGGGATAACACGTTTAGGAATCACCTATGTAAGTGTGAAGTGTAAGCCGCTTCAAGGAGAATTCTGTAAGGCCAGTTCTCTACGCACTTATGAACCAGGTGGTGTTCATGGCTGAAACGAACACAACAATGAGAACCAAAGACGGTTAAGGGTTGATTGTATGACTTATGGTTGTCTAGGTATACACCAAAGCTCGACGGTTCAAAGATACCAAATCTACCGATTGACCGAGTATATCCGACATAATTTTACTACGGAAAGTTCAAAGAGAAACCTACTTATCCAGATGCGACTAATCCTTACTTGCGAATCACACAGTATTTTCATGCATATTTTTTTTTCCACATATATCCATTCCCCATTCATGTGGGGGATTGTTGCGTTTTTATTAAGGGGTGTGAATGGGAAATGGAAGAGGCACCTCTTGGATTGTACCTCTTCATCTCACCCTTTCGTTGTCTATAAATTTAGAGGCTTGGCCTCATTTTTCAGATATAGAAAAATCTAAAAATTTCTCCCCTCTTTTCTATTTTCATTATTTTCAAATAAACATAAGTGTCAAGTGTGATTTGCTCCGTCTGTTAAGTTCGCTGAAATTCTGTAGTTTCGATTGCCAGTATTGCAGAATAGTTATTCCGTTCTATCCTGGGAGGAATTAATCCAAAACCTTGGGCAACAGTGAGGGGATTAAATTCCTTAAGGACACACAAGCAACTTGTGGGCTCGGAATTATTATTTCACGTTTTGTTTATTGAACTAACGTTTGTTTATTTCTCTGATTTTCTGATTTTCTGATTTTTAACACAGTATCACCAACAGTTACTTCCCCTAGTCGATGGTGCGGCACACTTCAACCCTATCCCAAGAGATAGAGAGGCTATTTCCGATAGATCCTCAGGTCAAACAGACGAAAAATACATGAATATTATGTGAATTTGTATTCCGTCCTATATTAACACTCCACTATTAACAGAATTTGGTATTCCCTCCGGTTCACAATAAGTGTCCAATTTACTTTTAGCACGCCCATTAAGAAAATATTAAATTTTATACGAAAATACCTAGTATGACTAAACTACCCCTAATTAAACATTTAATGTGAGGAATAAGAAAACTTTTTAGGGATATGTACATAGGGGTTATTTTGTAAAAATAAATTGAATTCTTTCTTAATTACATAACTGGAAATTTATTTTGAACCAAAATGAAAAAGTAAATTGGATACTTATTATGAACCGGGAAATATATTTTATTTAATAATTGTCCATGATTTTTTTTGACGTAGAGCTAGAGTATTTTCCCCCTAAAAAATTAATACATCTAATAATGAACAAGAGTGGGCTGTTAGTTATAGACTTATAGTTAAGTGCAGCCTCGGTAAAAGGAGGAAACGCCAAACCGCTGAAAAATTATAGGGAATGGGCAAGTAGTTACAAAAAGCTGAGGGGCCCAAATATCAATTTCAGTTAGTGGGGACGTTAAATGTATCTATCTCTGTATCCCCCCGAGATTCTGTTGTCTCCTAATTTCTTATAATTTCCATTTTCCCCCCTAAACTAGAATAAAATACTTATTCTATCTCCAACTTTTCTCTTTTCCATCACATATATATTCCATGCAAATCCCCGTTAGTGAAGAATCGAACAATCTATCCTTACTTTTTTCTTTTCTTTTACCTTTTCAACGGTCGCACTTTGAAATCTCTGCATGAAAAAGTACATTGAAGATGTTTTGGAGATCGTGTTCTTAGAGGAATTATTTCTTTTTATTTTACTTTTTGTGGGGGTCTATGCTTTGTTTTCCATCAACAAACATCTCAGTCAGTATTTCCCTTTTCTCTTTTTCATATCAACCGTTGTAGACTAAAGAAATTTCGGTGCACAAATTATTTCACGTCGGATCAAATTTTAAGGAATGTGATAAAGACGGGCTATTGTAATATAAATATTAATAGTTATTTTTACGACTTGAACTAGCAACTTATAGATTATACAAAGATAATTTTATCGTTATTTTAAGGCCCCCTTTCTTCATTGTCATACACTCTTTGACAAAATAGCTCTAGGATCACCGTTGAGTTATATTGAGAATTTGAGATGGATAAAAGCTCGAATATGTTATGATAAATATCAAATTATGATGGATGTCTACTCTTTTTCCATGTTCTTTATCTCAAATGCTTAATGACATATTTTCTTTACTTTTTATGCTTATATAAATGCCTTATAATTGATAGGAAAATACACACAATTGAAGAAGAAAATTTCTTCCTTCTCTCTATCTCTATTTCTTGTTCATGTTTTACTAAATTGCTTTTATTTTATAACAGAATATAAATTTTAAGAATGATAAAAACTCGAGGTTTCGGGTTTAGGTTTAAGGCATAAAAATATAACAATATGTGATAGAGAACACTTCCTATTTTAATAAGCTAACCTGCAAACTTAGATTAATCGAGTTACTGAATTTCGAATAGCAAATAATCATTAAAAAAGTTAATTATATTTTCAGCAAATTCTAAAATATGCGCGAAGTTGATTTAATTTTATGAATTAAGCACGTAATAATACTTTTAGATTATATCGGGTAAGACTCGAACTCGAAATTTTTGTCTGCTTTAGAACCACGTAAGTTAAAGTAGAATGTGTCGTACTATAATACTCACTCCTTTCGTCAACGATAAGTGCCAATTTGCTTTTAAATTTTGATATAAAATAAGTATTTATTTATATAATTTAAAAAAATTCAATTTGGTTTTCCAAAATTATTCATATGTACGTATTCTTAAAAAGTCGTTTACTCCTTACATTTGAGAAGAAAAGTAAGTGTTGTGTTACTATTGTTAGATGTTTGTCCAGAATTTCTTACCATAATTGGTTTTCCTATCTCATGAAGGAAAAGACAACATATTTATCATAATTGGGTTTTTCTTTTCCTAGAAGGAAAATATAATTCTTTCATATTTTGCTAGTCCCTTTTCTTGTTGGAAAAGTTGAAGTTCTATAAATTGAAGATTCGTCCTTCTATTTGAGTTGCATTCACTATGTAGCCATAGTGGGTTTGCGAGTCTTGTTTAGGGGGAGAACTTTACGAGACGAGTGTTAGTGTGTCACTTGTATTTGCCTCTTCTTGAGGTTGTTCTCTCGATATTTGTTACTCTCTTTTTATTATAAAGGATTGCTCATCTCCGCCGTGGACGTAGGTCAGTTGGCCGAACCACGTTAAATGTTTGTGTCTCTTTTGGTAGATTTTTCTTTTGTTGTCTGGTTTATGGTCGTTGAAGGTTTGCTTTACTAGCTTATGCATGACACCTGACTTTTTTCGGTCCTAAAACTATAACTATGCAATATTTAATGAATGATAGTTTAGTCACACTAACTATTTTCGTCTAGAATTTAGTATTTTAAGGGTTGTGCCCAAAATAAATTGATCACTTATTCTGAATCGGAGATGGTATTAAATATCATAGTCATTGAGCTATATCTCCTTGGAATGTTGCGATTAGTCGTTTTATCACATTAGTGGTCTAAAATTTTGTATTAAGCTTACCTTTTGTACTAAATAGTTCTCATCGACAATATCATATTTTACATCACCATATCATTACGATTCCAACACCTTTATAATTATATCACCATGTCACTATCTTATAAATAATGATAATAACATTTAGCAAAAAAAAGACAAAAGCATCAAAAATGGTAGTTAGGCTAATTTTTGTTGCAGATGACAGTGGGCCAACTCTGAATCGCATTTTCATATTTTTCCCTCTAATTTTATTTAGGTTTGAATTAGGAATTTCTTATAGTTAGAGTATTAAGAATGAATTTGAATCAGTAGCTTTATCTTTGATCTCATAATTATATTGAATTTTACAAAATATGTATAATTATTTAATTGCGAACTCGGTAATAAAGACGGGGTATCGGTTCACTAATAATTTCAGAACCCATAAACTTTATGTTCTGGCTTATCATATGCTTAAATGGTAAAAATAGCACGGTCTAGCCAGTTTTCGGACTGATCATTCAAAAATAACTAGCGTTTATGAAGTCAATAAAAAATAGTCACTATTTTGCTGCAACAGAGACCGGTCCGGCATAATATACTGGAGATTCGAGCACTTGTGCATGAACTTCCATCATATTATGCCAGACCGGTATACTTTGCTGGAACTCCAGTATATTATGCTGAAGTTCTAGTGTACTTATGTTGGAACTTCATCATATTATGCTCGAGTTCCAGCATGCTTATCCTATAACTCCTATATAATATGCTGGAGTTCAAGTATACTTATGCTGGAACTCAGAATAATATAGTGGCGTATTTTCTGGGTTTTGAACAATATTTTCGCTCAAATTTATCTTTACATGAAAAGTAGTTAAATTTCGATTACTTTTGAAATTGGGCTATTTTTGAACGACCACTTGTAAATCTGGCCATTTTTAATTTTCGCCCGCTTAAATGTCATTAGATGAAAGTTACTGCTACTAATTTATCTCATTTTGCTTAATCAAAGGAATCATTTGGACCACTGAAGAAGAGATATTAGTATATTTTTCTACTTTGCTTTTTTCCCGCGTACTCCTTGTGTCCCCTTTGCATCTTTTTCTTCTATTTTCATCACTTTTAAAGCACAAAGTGGAAGCTTTTTTATTCGAATTTCTTCATGCGTAACTATAAAAGACGTTATTTTTTTTATTTTTTAGTTTTCTGGTGACCTTAGTGTTATTTTTCTATTAATTTTTCCGGAGGAACTTTAATATTGGGATAATAGAGCCAAACCAAAAAGATTTAAACAGACAAACAAGATGATTACAAATTATATCCATTATTATTATGATTTCATTTGTTAATACTAGTTGTTTATATCTCTTTCATAATAACCACAATCTTTATATCATGGACGGATTCAGTTCAATAGCTACGGGTTGCCATGAACCCATTAGCTTTTATCTACAATCTGTATATGTAATGAAAAATCTATTAAATGTATAAGACTATTTAGCTTGTAATCCAGTCCGTTCATCCAGTTAGTATTGTATATTTACTCAAGATTTTTGTAGGAATCCATAAAATTAAAATCTTGGATCTGCCTCTGCTAAATACTATTTATGAAGTTAGGCTATTATTATAGCGACGTAAACAAAATCATGCAAACGCATTTAATATTGTGAAAGATCATTTTGTCGAGAACTGTTTTTAGTTAACTATCTATCTACATAATTTTCTTTTTTTTAAAAAAAAAAAAGAGAGGATGATAGTATTGTTTTCTTTTTGGGATTAGTATGTTATAGTTGGACGTCGTATCTTTATCATACATCACGGACGACACGATAAATTTGGAGGCCTAAAGTACAAACTTCAATTGAAGGCTTTATATAAAATCTTTTTCGAAGTCAATTTTTTAGCTGAAATGCAAAGTTATTAAAAAAATTATTTTAAAATTTTCTAATAATTCTTTTTCAATTGATAATATGACTAACCTATTTAAGTTCTCTCGACACACCATTGATGATAAGATTTTATTGATTTTAGTTTTGGAAAAATTCTTTATGCTAAAACAACTGTTATAGCATCTGTTTTAACATTATTTTACAACCAATATATAGGCATTTGTAAAAGAGTCAAATCTTTTTTAAAGAAAAATATTCTTTACTCTTTACAATAATATTTTTTTAAGAAATATATATTAACATATAACTCTACTAATTATCAGGAAATTTGAGCCCCGCAATTATGGAGCCTAAATCAATTGACGTCCCTGTCATACATTGGTAGGTTATTTTCCCTGATAATTGTTTTAAAAGTAAATTTCCTATCATTATTGTTTAAAATAATTAAGAAAAAACTTTTCTACGTGATCATGCAAATTACTTTATTAAAGTTATATTAGGTCCTACTAAATAATAATTGTAATTTGATTTGACTTCCTTTCCATTAACCATTTTAAGTACAAGGATAAATTCTTATCTTTAATAATTAGGCCATTGTTAACATGTTTGTCAATTTAATTACTCCAATCATTTACCACTTTATTACTTATCATAACCCTCATTACTTCCTTTTATATAGTAGGAGTAATTAACTTCAATTTTACCATCACGATCACATCCTTTATTACAAAGGTAACTTGGTAGACACATGTCAATTTAAACAATTTAATTATGCACATGACATTTTCTATTTTAGTAAAAAATTAACTATGCACATGTCATTTACTATTTTAGCAATTTATTTAACCTGTTGGCATTCATTATCTTGTTTTCAATACTCAATAACTTATTTTAGTAAATTAAAAGTAATTTTGTAATTATGGATTTATAGGTAATATTTGTGTCAAAATTTTAGTTTATTTTTACATATATATTAAATTCAGTTGAATTAATTGCTCAAAAATTGTATATGACCTTTTCACCCTTCACCAATCACGTTGATCTGCGCCTCAGCTAGTGCAGCTAGTCTATTTTATTATTATTATTTTTTTTTTTGGGTAAACTTGAGTTCAATTTGAGTTTTATACACTAATCGCGTAAAATTATTATTATTATTGTAAGTTGATTTGTGATAGCAGATTACTTACCTATTTAGAATTTGGAAAGCTATTTGGAATTCGAAATTACGTCTAGACATCATTTCACTTTTAAAAAAATAAGTTTTTTGCAGAAAAATTCAACAAAAAAGTCACTTTTTGATTTTTGAAAAAACACCAAAATTTTAAATTTTCAAGAACCTTATATTTTTTAAACAACAAAATTGAATAAAAAAAATTTATGAAAAAACGGGTCCTTATTTGTACAAAAAACGTAACATTTGTTCATTACAAATTCGAAGACATCTAAGTTTTAGTTTCAAATATAAAATAATAAAATTTTTAAAAACGGTTTAAGTAATTGTAACCAATAAAAAGTTATTGCCTTCAATTAATTGTAACAGTTCCATAAATTTTTTAATTTTTTCTTCTTTTATGTTGTAATTGCAAAAATCCACATTGTCACGGGGATAAGTCAGACTCAGACTACATGGTTTTGACTTAAGCATCCAACGTTGAGAGTTGAATGAGAATTTTATAGCTATTACTTAGATGAAGTCAACTCAAACTAATTTTCTTTGCTTGGTTTGTGGTGATTTATTGCTTGATTAGTGCAGATAATTACGTTAATTTCCTTAAGTATACAAGGATCAAATTTCCAAAGAAAAAGTTATCACTTATCATGGTTCAACCTTAATATTTTTAGCATTAAATTCATTGTGCAAATAAAATTAAAAGTGTTCGTAATCTAATATTTGTTGAAATTTTTAATATTAATCGTGTATGAAGAAATCTCTTCTTCAATTATTTTCTTTTTAAAAAAAAAAAGAAAAAATTGTGCGTAATAATTTTCCGACAACATTCAATTTTAACTCAAACGCACACCTAATTAAATGATTAATTCTTACTATTAAACAAACGAAGTGATGCAAATTGGGACCATGAAATATTTTGAGAGGTATTGATGGAGGGATAGAATCAACGATTTTCAATTGTTTTCTTATGCAAAAATCCCATAAAAATCTACATAGGGTCCCGTGAATTCTATGCATGCGGTTAGCACGTGTGGGACTAATGGTCCCTAAAGTTCCCTAGTTTGGTATGAGAATGTATAACGCGTGACATTAAACTCGAATATCTCTACTCTATTATTGAACCATAGCTTCCATTTCCCATAGCATGCCTCATTGGTAATTATGGACAAGAACCGATTCAGAATTTTAAACCATAAAATAACAGATAATTATGTCTATTAGTTTTTGTGAAAAATATACTGTAAGTGAGTTTTAAAATAAATATTATAATAATCAATCATGTGCGAATAATTATAAGTTAAAGTCGCTTATGTGAATTATCATAACATCCATTTCACTTTCTCGCGAAAATAATAGGTGTAGCCAGATCACTCTATTTTTCACCGGGTCATAACTGATAATAGGCGAAATCTAGGTGATTTAGCTATTGTTTATGCTTCTGCTTAATTACATTTCAATGATATAATATAGTTATTTGATGAAAAATAGGCTCTAATTGTAATTTGTGTACATTGCAAGGTGAGGAGCGTATATGATGCTTTCAAGAAACCTACTTAACCTATATAAAGTCAAGCTCGCCCAAGATCAAATCATCAAGGTTTTCATAGTTTAGTGCAAGAATTCGAGAGGCAAGAGGCAAGGAGGAGTTTGGACTATCAAGTTCTTCTTTTCTTCGCTTAGTCTTTGCTATTTTGTGATGAAATTAAACCTAATTGTGATGCACACTAGCATGAGTAGCTAGAACCCATTGTTCTGGGGTTGTGATTTAGCCATGAATATTGTCGTTCGATATTAACTTAACCTTGATTATAATTCATTCAAATATGGTTGTTTCTTCAATTCTGTGTTTAATTGCTTAATTGGCTGGCCAGCAGTTAGGTTCTATTTACTGTCTATGCTATGCTTGGGAAAGCCATGTTTAGATTAGAGAAGAATTGAAGAGAGCATGATCTTAACCCTTAGGGGAAGCAGATTTGTGGTTAGGATAGGAATATACATAATCATCGTGCTTAATTAAATATCTTAATCTTAATGCATTCTTAATAGTTTAATTCCATAGGAATATGGGCGTTAATATATTGAGGATAGGTGAGTAGTACTTCGGGAGAAGGCTATGCGAGCATTTATCGATTAATTAGCAACCATGAGTGAATTATATGAAAAGGGAGAGTTAATTAGAACACAATACGATTGGTGAATCGATCACAACCCAGGAATAATTGTCTCTATTGAATACATAACAATCAACTCGTTACTTGATAATTTAATTATTAATTAGAATTGTAGTTAGTATAATTAAACTCTTGAATTCGAATTTAGCTTGGCGGAACAACAATATTGGTGTGTTAGCGAGTAGTTGATAAAAGTCTCTGTGGGTTCGATACTCGACTTATCATTTTATTACTTGTACAACTACGTATACTTGCGTGTGCGTTTGGGAGCAATAAGTTTTTGGCGCCGTTGTCGGGGACTTAATATTAGCTACTAGCTATTTTTTGCTTTAATTGTTTATTTCGTTGAGCCTAACGTTACTTGATTGTTGCTCGGATCTCAGGAACTTTGATTGAATGCGTAGGGTCAGAAGCCAGGACCGGCTTCAAGGCTTTGATCCTGAACCTGAGAGAACATTTCACAGGAGGTTGAGG
>MU689414.1:22392-32893 GCA_026770625.1 Nicotiana glauca | reverse complement strand
CCTCTCTAATACAACCCCCCGTTTCCTCGACCCCAAAAACCTTCCTTCCCCTATTCTAAACGCCTAATCTCCTCTCACAATCACCAAACCCTCGCCACGACCTCTCCACATTCCTTCCCCAAATTCAAGCACCCCTATCCCCTTCCCCATCTCATGACTTCTCCCCCAACAGGTATGCACCCTATTTTTTAGTTTTTCTTTCTTTTCTTCTTCTACTTTTTTCTTTCTATTTTCAGAATTGTTGTGTGTTGTATTTTATGCCATTAGTGTAGTTGTTTATGTGATTTGGTGTTCCAACTTGGTGAAATATGTTGTGGGGTTAGTTTGGTGTAAGTGTGGGGTAGGGGGGTACTTGATTTGTGTTATGTATGATATTTGGTGGGAGGCCATTGTTGCTAGACACTAAGCCAAGCGTTATGAGAGCCTAATGCCCACAAGGTGTTTGTGGAAAGGTCTCAATGAGCATGATTATGCAGTTGTGACTGATTTTGCATGTGAAGTCTGAGTAACCGCATTAAGTCACATTATTTTTGTTGGGTTGAGCTAATGTGATCATGTTTTGCAGGTATTATGGCACCATCGAAGAAGCGCCAAGCCACAGGTCCATCCTCAAGCCGCCAAAGAGCAGAACCTGCCTATGACAGCAGTAAATTTGTCTCTTCTGCGGTTCAGACCCATTTTACGGAGAAGGCCGCCAAAATGCCAATTTTGGAGAGGGGTATTGACCTCCGTTTGGTCCAGGCACGCTGCCCACATATGTATTCGGAGTTGATGGGGCGGGGTTTGCAGTTCTTCATTGATGAGCCAGGGGAGGCTAATGTAATGGTCGTTCGAGAATTTTATGCCAATCTGCCTGTGCATGTGGAAAATGTGGTCACGGTGCGCCACAAGGCGGTGGATGCATCCGTTGAGGCGATACGCACTGCATATCAATTGCCTGACCCTTTGCCTGACAATACAAATTTTTATGAGTGGTACAAACACCCAACAGACGCCAAGTGGAATCGCTTCTTTGACTCAATTTTTGTACCCGGAAGAACGGTAGAGTGGATGGACCGCAGTGAAAAGTTCCACTCCTCCATTTTAACTATAGAGGCGAAGTGCTGGTTATATGTGATTAACAGTCGCCTCATCCCCTCCAAAAATACTACGGAGATGAATGGACCCCGCGCGTCATTTATTTGGTATTTCGTCAAGGGTCTTCCCTTCGACATGGCCAAAGTGATTCACGATGAGATGTTTATCCGGTGCCCCAAACACCAGTATGGTTTCTTTTTCCCCTCCTCGGTGAATAAGATTTACTGGCAAGTGCAAGTGCCCAAAAATATTAGTGTGGATGGCCTGGTAAAAAAAGACCACATAATCCGACCTGGAAAGAACACCACGGGACCAGCCCCAGCGGCAGCAGCAGGAGGAGAGGATGAGACTGGTTCTGATGTATCGTCGGAGGATGCGGATAAACACATGGAGGAGCCAGCACCAGCAGTACCGTCAGGAGAAGCCTCCTCTTCAGGAACTGCCAGGGTGTCCAGGTTCACAGCATTGGAGCAGGAGGAGGCTGGACTACGCTCATCGATGAATGAGTTGGGCACTCGTGTGGATGAGATAGCTGACTGACAAGTCAAGTCGGAAAAGAAGTTCATGGGTTGGCTGCGAGCTTTAGGGCATGCGTGCCACGTGAACCCCGAAACCATTTCTGACCAAGAGTGAAGCTCCAGGGAAGTCTCTTTACCTCACTACTCTTTTAAAATTTAAGCCATGGGCATATGTCTTTATCTTTAAGTATAGGGTGGGCTACTTCGTTGTATGTATGTATGTGTATGAATTGATTGTTAGGTTTTATCTTGTTTTGTGCTTTTTGATGTTGATAGTGTTGGTAGAAAGTAGGAATCGTTAGTTTACAATATGTATGTGTATGAATTGATTGTTAGTTTTATCTTGTTTTGTACTTTTTGACGTTGATAGTGTTGGTAGAAATTAGGAATCATTAGTTTACAATAGATATGTGGTTCTTCCCGATGACGGATCCCTTTCAATGGGGTTCTTGAGGGACTGAGTCAAGAAGAGAAAAAAAAACTAAAAAATTGTAGGCTCTTCCTGATGACGAATCTTTTTAGATGATTTTCTTGAGGGAAGTGAGTCTAGAGAAAACACCAAAAAGTTTTTTTATTTTTTTTTCTTAGGTAGTGTAGCAACTCCCCCTTGGTTTTCTTTAGGCCGCGGTTCTTTTTCAAGGGTTTAGCTTGAACCGGACATAGGTAGTTTTTATTTTTATTTTTTTTATTTGTAGATTAGGGTGATGGTCTACGAGATATAAATTGAAAAGAGAACCCATAGCGTTGACACACCTGAACACTATAGACCCTATAGTATAACGCTTAGTCCTAATTATTGAATCTCACTGAAGGTACCTTAATTTGTATATTTGTTACTGAATTGAATGCTCGTAACGGATTGTCTTGATGAGCTGATATGAATGAGTCATATGCTATGTGTGGTGAGTATTTGTGTAGTCTATGTAGTGTACTTGTGTCTAGAACTTACCCGGTATGTGAGTTGAAGCGAAATCCTAGGTGATGCTCGGTTTGAAAAATGATTTTAGGCTTTCTTTGACTTTTTTTGAGCTTGATTGCTTATCATAAATAAAATTTGTCCCTAGCTAACCCTTTTGAGCCTTTAGCCTTTTTTTTGTCACCCGCATTATAAGCCTATACCCTTTTGTTCTTAATTGACATTGTTTTGATCCTTTTACCTCTTAAAGCACTTTAATTGTGAGAGGAGCGCTAAAATAAGTAAGGAGGAAATAAGTGTGGGGTGGCTTTTGAGTGGAACCAATAAAAGAATGAATGGTGCACTTGTATTGTAAACGAATACACCACTAGCAGAAATTGAGTGACAAGAATAATAAAAAAAAGGATATGAATATATTGTGTCTTGTTCCACCTAGTGTGTATGAATTAATAGAGTGCTTAAAGAAGAAGGGAGTATTTGTGTGATGATTTTGTTTGTGAATGAGAAGTGGGTTGAAGTGCGCTGAAAAATTGCTCATGTGTTAAAGTGCTTAGGAGGTTGAGTCAATATTCCTATCCTACCCATCCCTTAGCCCACATTATAACCATGAAAAAGTCCTAATTGATTTTGGGTCGAGCTAGCCTACATTAGTAGAGATTTACATTAAGGGCGAGCCTATGGTACCAATTGCATGCATGTGACTTCTTTTGTGAGAGTGAGTTCTTTCATTGATATATGTGAGTGTGTGACTCAAATGTGTGGATTGAATTCAGTTTTTGTTGATGTGATTGTGATGGCATATGATTCGTGACAGAAAAGCAAGTCTTGACGTCTGTGTAGAGTACTTTGAGGAAGTGTGAATATTGCATGGCACTTGAGAGTCGGCTTTGAGGGTAGGAAAGTTCACTGCTAGGTAGAATGTATGCACATTGTTCTAGGTGTAATACGTTAGGGGAAATGGTTGAGTGAAGGATTCTATAGAGGGTATAGTTTGATTGCTCGAGGACTAGCAATGAATTAAGTGTGGGGTGTTGATAATAGGCGAAATCTAGGCGATTTAGCTATTGTTTATGCTTCCGCTTAATTACATTTCAATGACATAATATGGTTATTTGATAAATAGGCTCTAATTGTGATTTGTGTACATTGCAGGGTGAGGAGCGTATATGATGCTTTCCAGAGGCTGTTGGAATGATTTATGAGCAAAAACGATCCCTCGGAGTTGAGTGCGTGAAAGAAAAAGACAAAAAATTGGAAGAAATCAAGCCCCAGGCGCGCAAAGGACGCGCGAAGTCACGCATAGTTCGCGCATATTACAAGCCGAGACAGAAAGGCACGCGAAGACCGCGCGAAGGGCCCGCGAGTTCGCGCGGTGCCGGTCCGGAAAAGAGCTAGTTGGGGGTAAAATTGGAAATCTGGAAAGAAACCTACTTAACCTATATAAAGTCAAGCTCGCCCAAGGTCAAATCATCAAGGTTTTCATAGTTTAGTGCAAGAATTTGAGAGGCAAGAGGCAAGGAGGAGTTTGGACTATCAAGTTCTTCTTTTCTTCGCTTAGTCTTTGCTATTTTGTGATGAAATTGAACCTAATTGTGATGCACACTTGCATGAGTAGCTAAAACCCATTGTTCTGGGGTTGTGATTTAGCCATGAATATTGTCGTTCGATATTAACTTAACCTTGATTATAATTCATTCAAATATGGTTGTTTCTTCAATTTTGTATTTAATTGCTTAATTATCTGGCCAGCAGTTAAGTTCTATTTACTATCTATGTTATGCTTGGGAAAGCCGTGTTTAGATTAGAGAAGAATTGAAGAGAGCATGATCTTAACCCTTAGGGGGAGCGGATTTGTGGTTAGGATAGGAATATACCTAATCACCATGCTTAATTAAATATCATAATCTTAATGTGTTCTTAATAGATTAATTTCATAGGAATATAAGCGTTAATCTATTGAGGATAGGTTAGTAGTACTTCGGGAGAAGGCTATGAGAGCATTTATCGATTAATTATAAACCATGAGTTAATTATATGAAAAGGGAGAGTTAATTAGAACACAATGCGATTGGTGAACCGATCACAACCCTGGAATACTTGTCTCTATTGAATACATAACAATCAACTCGTTACTTGATAATTTATTTATTAATTAGAATTGTAGTTAGCATAATTAAACTCTTAAACTCGAATTTAGCTTGACGGAACAACAATATTGGTGTGTTAGTGAGTAGTTGATATAAGTCTCTGTGGGTTCGACACTCGACTTATCATTTTATTACTTGTACGACCGCGTATATACTTGAGTGTGCGTTTGGGAGCAACAATAACCCAGAAAACTGATGAATGAAAAGAAAGGAGATAAAAAAGATAGGCGAACGACTTGACTATAGTATAGGTCAGATCTTTTTGTGAGCAGTAAGCATCAAATCTCTCCTTAATTTGGAAAAACTGGTGGTTGCGTGTGAATTCTTTTGAGGCAAAGGACTACATGATTCGACATTATTATTTAGTCCAATCCAATCGAGGTGGTTACTGAAAATAGTTGATTTTTTCATAGTTGTGGATCGCGATAGACCTCATATCTCGTGTTTCGTGATAACTGTGGTATTTAAGTCAACTTACACACACCTTAAGGGGTTGTTTTGTACTATGAGGTATTAGAAAAAATAATGCAAGCATTAACACTATACATTATTGATACCTTATTTGGTAAATTTTTTCAACTTGTGTATAACTAATACTTAATCGTACTTGGTATTATCCTATGTATAAATAATGCATAGAAAACTATGGCATTAGTAATACCAATGCTATTAATTCATGCATTAGTATGATTAAAGAAAAAATTATCCTTAAAGTCCCTTAAAACTAGAGAATATGAAGGGTATTCACTACTAGAAATTCGGCAAAACCGATCAAGAAAAACCGACCAACTTTGATCGGTAAAAAAATCGGCAAAAAACCGACCAAAGTTGGTCGGTTTTTCAAAATAATTCAATTTGGTCGGTTTTTCAAAATAATTTAAATTTTTTTTTACGAAACCAACCAAATTTAGTCGATTTTCTTTGGCGCAAAAATACGAAAAATTATTTTTGAGTCCTGCAAAATTTATTTCGCACTCTTCTTATATACCCTACCAAACAAATCCTAAATATTTTAAGAGATACTCAATTCGCAATCTCCCGTTAGTACATGTTCCAAGAAACTTTGGTTACCAAGATTATGAGGGTGATATTGTGGTTCCATCGATTGGACAACAATATCTAAGTGAAGATCAACCTAAGCCATTGACAGCAACGAAAAGGGTGTAACGAAGTAAGTAGTACAAAGTACAAATAACCGCTCATATGCAATCAATCATATTAAAGTCTTGGCCCTTTGGCATTTATTCTCATCTTTGTGTAGTTGAGCTTCTCACAATTACTAGAAGCCATTTACCCTAATTGAATCCACCTAAATCTACCTCCATGATGATTTTATTTTATTTTTCAAATAATGGAGAACCAATAATGATCCAATATATGCAACTAATTGCGAGTTTTTGCGGTGCGTTAAAAAGGTTTATTGCGGATTTATAAGGGTAAGTTGGGCTCGTTGTATCATGTGAAAAAATTCGAGTACAACAATAATAAATTAAGTGTAATCCCACAAGTCGAGTCTGAGGAGGATATTATGTACGCGGCTCTACCCTTACCTTCTAAAGGCAAAGATAATTTTTTTTGATAGACCTTCGGTTCAGGAAAAGCGAAAAAATGCGAGTATCCAATTCAAAATATTAAAAATTAGTTTATTACTATAGTGTAGTCCAAAACTTCTATGATATGATCACCTATTTGATGCTTTATATTCTCAAAATGAGTTATTTTACAGCTTACTAACTTCAATTGATATCTATAAACCAATTTGGTTCATCCTAATATTTCACACTTGTCTGGCTAATGATATTAGCTTATCATAATCTATAAAATCAAATGAAGTTCAAGAAAAAATTGTTTTTTAATTAAGACTAAAATTCGTTTAGTGAAAAGACACCTTTGAATGATTTGACCTGTCATTCTATTTGCTTAGTTTAAAGTGCCATCAAACTTGATATACTATGAGCTAAAGATAAGTAAAGAATCTTGATTTCTAAAGTGATTTATCTCAGTTTTCACTTTCATTATCTTGATTAGCTTAAGCTAAGATTAAAGGATTAGAATCTGATTTAGAGTTAGAATAAAAGCCATCACCCCATTACCCTAGAACAAATGTCGGCCCTTCTAATAGTAAAAAAAAAAGAAAAAGAAAAAGAACCTAACTAAATAATAAATTTGGTATGACAACATTAATCATCGTGCACATGTTAGCATTCCTTTAGAGCCTCACCTGTCACATTGTAAAACATATAAATGCTAATATACTACAAGTGTACAATCAGAAACTGATTCAGAATTTAAAGTTTATCAGTTTCAACAAAAACCTCAAGTTCATATTACAATAGTAATTAGGTTCACTAAAGGCGAAGCCAGGATCTAAAATTATTGAGTTCAGAATTTTAACCCTTTTAAATTATTGAATTCTAAATTAATAATTTAAACATATTAAATAAATTTCCTAAGACAAAGAGTTTGGGCCAAAGTTACTGAATTCGACCGAACCGCCTCCTTGGTCTCTAGCTCCACACCTGAGGTTCACCAATTGAATGTTTATAGATATTTAGTGGATTTTAAATATATATACAAAATCCGGATAAGACATGCCATTTTGATCTATTTTGTTTACATGAATCCATAGCCAACCCTCTAGATCCGACTTCGAGTACAACCACAACTATGTAGTTTTTCTCATTATATTTTTTTTTTTGGAAAAATTTTCAGAAAAACCTGCATCTGCTATCCTTCGAGTACACTGGGTAATCTACTCATTTTATAATAGTCCGTAAACCACGCATGGGATGTAACCGCACCAGGCAAGTTCTGTGCGACGAGCTCTGCCTGAGGAGGCTGTTGGAGATTTATTTTCTCATTGTATATTATTAATTATAGTTTCATGGATTAATTCATGAAAAATATCTCATGTGATTGCCTATCTGTTTTCTGCATTCCTAATGCATCCCAAGACAATTTTGTTTAGCCATTTGGTGTTGCCTTCACATACTTCACATGGCTATTCTCTGGATTTCCTTCGATATTGGAATTTATGTAGGAATTGATTAGGAAGTTTCTTTAATATAATTGATAGACTGTCCTCGTGCACTTTCATATACTCAAATCATTGAGGAGAAAAAACTAATTACACATTACATTGACTTTTTTTTTTTTGCCATAATCTTTACTTATTTCTATAAACTCAAGAATATAATGCATGGTCGTGAAGCTATGAATCAATTAGACTTGCCAATCCAATGAACCGAAATAATTGTAGTAATTAACTTTACTGGATTTCAGAAGCTCGTAAAATTGAGCCGACATAATTCCCAAACTTAAGAATTACGTGTGGGAGCGATTCTACACGGGCAACAACAATATCGCCTTTGTACGTGTGACATTTGATAAATTCAGAACTCGAACTCTTAAAATTGAAATCTTGAATTCGCTTAAACATATATGCCTTTGGTGATTCAAATAAAAGTTATTCGTAGCTAACGGTGGAAGTGGATCTAGTATTAACAAGTTTCCAAGCAATTTCTTATTTGAACAACTAAGCATTTTATAGTTGAAAATCCATTGACATATATAAATTTTTAAACAATTACTTGGTTTAGAAGACAACATATGCACGAAAAAAATAGTTAATTTAGAAAAACCAGAAGCTTCCCGGAAGACATGCCATTTTGAACTTGTAGATTTATGGGTGTTCAATTATAAAATAATGTATTTTTAATTAATTAATAAAGTATAAAAATGCATTGACTGAATAAAATGAAAAAAGTAATGTTTTGGGAACTGAAAAATTCCAAAATCCAAGACTAGGTCAAATGGTGGTTGCATAATATCTGGATTAATTGCAAGCTTAAGCAACATCCCACTTAAAAACTGTGTTTTAAAGTTATTAAACACTAATGTTTCTTAATTAAATATTTGCATTTGCATATCAAATTCGGCAAATCGCTAAGTTTACGCTGTTTTTCCCTCTTACATTAATTGCAAAAGTCATTTGAATTTTGAACTTTACATGTAGTACTATTTTGTAAGCCAATTTGAATTCATATCTCTCCGCTATATATGCTCAAGATTCAAGAATTTGGTACAACCCCTCCCCCCCCCCCCACACACACACACAAAAAAGGACACGTTTGGCCATAAATTTTACAAAATATATTTGAGTACATATTTGGCCATATATTTTATCTATATTTTGGCAAATTCTCAAAACTCAAATCCCAATTTTTGGCCAAAATATCACTATTACATTTTCTAAAAATTGAACGAAATTTTGTATTTTATGAAAGAGCCCACCATTTATTATCTTGTAAGTTGTAACAATGTTATTTCGTCATCTTGGTCATCTAATAGTGTACTATATAGTTTATTATAAAAATGATAATTTTGTACCAAATTTATTTATGTTCAGGATTGTGGTTTTCAATAATATAATGAATATTATTGATAAATGTACTGTTGAGTATTTGTGATAGTTTTTAGCACTTGTGGGTATAAATCATATTTCATGTTTTAAAAAAAAGTGAAATATGTTTTGAAAATTTATGCCCAAACACATTTTTATCTTCAAACCAAACTTTACCCAAATCAGATTTTTCAAAATAAATTTAAAAATTTATGGTCAAACGCTAGTAAAAAATAAAGAAGAAGTGGAAGTGGGTAAAGTTTACGTACACATTATCATTCATAAAGTTTATTTGTGAAATTATACCGAATTTATTGTTGTTGTGGTTATAATGGAAAGAGGTTAGTGACTCTTAACCAAAGTCGAATTCGAACTCTAGGAATAAAGTATCTTTTAATTTCAGATATTAAATGGTTAAAGTTAGAATAAAAACAATTTTGTATTAAAATCTTTGAGTAAATTATGATAATATAATTTAAATGTTATGATTATTACTATTCATGTATTTGACCAACAAAATGTTATAAAGCTATAAATTGTCAAATAAAAAGAATGTGATAGCTTTCTTCTCAAATAGAAAATTTAATTATTGTAAATTAATACAAATAGTATTCACACTTAAACCTCGACAAAACCGAACTTTATCTATCGGAAAAATAACTACATTCCAAAGTATATTAAAACTTTTACAGTCAAAGATAACGAATTTGACTCTAGTAAACAACTCATAAAATTGCATTTACAGTACAATCTATATATAATTAAAAGCCAAAGACAAAAGCCCATCGTGAAGCCAAATGTCATAACAATAACATGACACATGGCATGTTAGGACATTGGTACTAATTATTAGGAATTACAATTTTATTGCTCTTGAAAGCCAAAATAACTACTAGAATTATTTGAAACTAGAAAATAGGCAAAAACAAAAAGAAGGCTCCAGAAACGGTTCAGTTTTTACTGCACCCTAAAATTGCTCTTCAAAAGCCAAAATAATTGGTAGAATTTTTTTTTAAAAAAAACTCTTGAAACCGCCTAAAATCAACTTGGGCAACAATCACAGGCTAAGGGTTGGTCAGTGGTGCATCCTTCTTTGCTCGACTTTATTACATCCTTCTTTGCTCGACTTTCTTGGCGATGGGTAACGTGCCACCACCTTCAGCGCCAGCAAGGAACTCTCCAAATCTGCAACTATCTAATAGAAAATATTTCCGAAGTGATACATTGTTGTAGCTTTGTTTGATTGGCTCTTCATTTGTTGTCCCATCACCATCTCAGTTGACCCTGTACTACTATACCTTCTGAGTTCAAAAGCTTTTCCGATATGATGCAGGAAAACCGTGTAGTGACATTAAAACAAGAAGTTGAACATTGTATTAAGATGGAAGAATTGATAGAATACAATTTGGAAGATGTTGATGCTGCTATCTTAGCTGTACGC
>MU689414.1:0-19574 GCA_026770625.1 Nicotiana glauca | reverse complement strand
ATATATATATATATTATTTGGTTACTTTATTTTAATTAATAAATATAGATATCTCATAATTAGTTATAATAAAAAAATTGAAAATATAAATATATAAAAAATAACTACACATTCAAATTAGGTGAGAGTAGTTTCAAATTGGAGTGTTAAAATTATTTTAAAATAAAAAAAAACAAAAAAAAGGAAAATAAAATTAACTATAATAAAAAAATTAAAACAGAAGAAGAAAAACTACCTATGAAAACAGAAGAAGAAAAACTACCCATTCAAATCAGTGAGTCGTTTTAAGTTGGAGTTTTAAAATAATAAAATTAAATTAAAAAAATAAAATTTATTTCAAATTGAGGAGTAGTTTCAAGTTGGAGTTTATAATTGTTTTAAAATAAAAAATCAAATATAAAGCAATAAAAAACTTTTGATTCAAATTGTGGAGTAGTTTCTTTCTAATATTCTATTTTCTATATATCTTCTATATTATTAAAAGGAGAGAATAAAGCCTTTTCCTTATGCCAAGTGGTAGCCTAAAAAAAACCTTATGGAATAATTAGTTAATAACAAAGAAATTATCTATTGAAAATTAACAAAGAAATTAACTACTAAAATATGGGGGAGAGTTGGTTTAGGTTAGTTAATTTTTTTATTTTATTTTTTTAAATCATTTTCTTTTTTATTTTTTGAAATAAAAAGTATATCTATTCATTAAAATTCAAAAATATTATTGAGAAAAATATAATAAAATTTTAAATAAAAAAATATATATTTTCAAGAGTAATAAAATGTATATCTTCTATTATATTACAAAAAAATAGCAGACAAAAATATTAAACAAGTAATATGCTAATAATCTATCTATATATTATTAAAAGCCAAAGAAAAAGGCACCGCATTAATACAAGTGGTAGACTAGATAAACGCCACATTACATAATTAGTTAATAACAGAAAAATTATTTATTGAAAATTAATAAAGAAATTAACTACTCAAATATCGGTGAGGGTTGGGTATATCGTATTGACAAATAAAATGACAATTGAAATTTAATAAAGCAATACGGTCTAATAGTAACAAACAAGAATGATTATAATTTAATTTTTTCTTTTTAATATTGACCGCGCATCGCGCGGATACGACTACTAGTTAAGGATTAATTTCAAGGGTTGACACGCTAATTTGAGAAATAAAAAAAAGATTACACGTTAATTAACTATAAAAAGGAAGGCTTAAGCTTGCCGTGACCGTCACAAAACCGGCGTCTGCCGGTAATCGCGGAGCCTTGCCTTTTGACTTATGTGTGACGTGCTTTTTATTTCTTGTTCTCACTACTTTTTCATGGTTATGTAAATAATAATAAATAAAAATCAATTTTATAAAGTGCAAAATAAAAGATAATAATTTGATTTTCTTCCTACTATCCACTTTGGCCGTTGATTGCGGTTGAAATAGAAGACACAAGTATGGATCCTCAATTCATTTTCTCCTTTATTTCTTTTCATTAATAATTTTTAAAAATTTTCATCTTGTATTCAATATTCACATCGAGACCTCGAACTAACTCGAATTTACACTGCATAGGGCTCATTAAAAGAAGATCACCAAAATTTTTTTCATATTTGGTTGAGTGCAGGGCATATGCACCTTATACCATGTGATCTCACGAGCATCACTTCGTCAAATTTTCTTACTAGATATTTATAAATAAATAAAAAATAATGAGGTTATATATAGAATGACACTGTTTGTTATTATAATAATTTATTTATTTGTCGATTGCTTTAAATTATGACACCGCATGTAAAATAAATTCGTAAACTAGTTGTTTAGAGTGAAGTGGGAAGAGATCCTATCTATTTCTTACCGTAGTATATTTGGTGGTTTTTCATACAACAACAACAACAACCCAGTATAATCCCACAAGTGGGGTCTGGGGAGGGTAATATGTACGCAGACCTTACCCCTACCCCGTGGGCAGAGAGGCTGTTTCCAGGGTGGTTTTTCATAAATAATCTAATAAAAGTGTTTGCTTTTTAATAAAGTGAAAAATAAAACGAGAAAAAATTTTCCTTTTTTATTCACATTGGCCGTTGATTACGGTTGAAGTAGATGACACAGATTGAGGTCCTCGATTTATTTATCTTTTTCTTTTGGCCTTTTCTTTTTCATCATCTCTTTTTTTTTTCCCTCTTTTGATCATGTGTGAAAGTGGGCAGACGGTTTGGATAAATGACGAAAATGCCATACAGCTGTTTTACTCTCTGGCACGCCGTAATAGGGTTAAATTTGAATTAAATGGGGCTGTCGGTGGTAATGTGAAAATGGTAGAAGGGGAATAACAACAATAACAACCTAGTATAATAAGTGGGATCTAGGGAGGGTAGTATGTACGCACACCTTACCTCTACCCTGGGATAGATAGGTTGTTTTCAAATAGATCCCGGCATCCTTACCTCTAAGAACTTCCCACCTTGCTCTTGGGGAGATTCGAGCTCACAACCTCTTGATTGGAAGTGGGGGTTGCTTACCATCAGAGCAACCCCTCTTGTCTGTAAAAGGGCAATACCAGGTAGAAATTTTAATGACGGGTTATGTTGTTTGTCGGGTTGTACCAATACTTTAAAAGGCGGGACCATGAGGTGAGACTTAACAATTTATTGTACTGTATCATTAAATATGTCGTTAGGTAATGATGTAAAGTGCCATTTTATGTAATGACTAGGAGTGGGCATTCGGTCGGTTCGGTTTGAAGAAATTCGGTTCGGTTTTCGGTTTTATAAAAGTAGTAACCGAAACCGAACTTAAATAAGTTCGGTTCAGTTTGATTTTTCTAATTTCGGTTCGGTTTTCGATTTGAACATTATCATATTAGACTCCTTCTATTTAATAATATGACCGGCGAATTTGTTGATTTTTTCCAATACTTCGAAATTATTGGAAATATTATTTTTATAGAGAAAAAAAATAGACTAAATTTTGCACACTATTATGGATCATAAAATTCAAACATAGGCAACATCATTTCAGCTGTATTTGGTATGCTACTGTATAGTATATGGAGAGATAGGAATGGGATCAGATTCAACAAAGGAAGCACTTCAACAGAACAAATTTGCAGAGAAATTACGTATTACATTCATATCAAAAGCCATATGCACAGCAGTTGGAGGAACCATATGAAGGATTTAGATAGATATCCATAATGTTCATATTCAGATTCTGTTATTCTAGGCTAACATAAATGCATATGTATAGGAATTGTAACTAGTATAGAATACAGGTAATATCTCTATGTAATAGTGGAATTGTATAGGACTGGTCAGCAGATCCTGTTATGTAAAGAACAATTTTTTTGATGAAAAAAAAAATTCAAACATAGTGTAAATTACAGCTCTGTGTGGAATTTTTTCGGTATCTATCGCATATGCTATGGAAGTTTTAATAGATTGAAAGTCTTTAAGATTGGAAAGTTGATGGACTTACTTAATTGAGTTGAGTCTTTGATAGATTGGACCTAATAATATTAATTTATTACCAATGAGTTTAGCCTATATATATCTTAAAGAACATATATGCTAATAATTCGGTTTTTCGGTTAATCGAACTAAAAATCTTAATAACCGAAAAACTGAAGATTTAAAATTTTAAACCGAAATCGACCGAACAAACCGAATAACTGAAACCGAAATAAAAAAAAAAATCGGTTAGGTCGGTTTATTCGGTGCCGATCGAAATATGCCCACCTCTAGTAATAACCGATTTGGTGTGGTCGATTTCAGTGGTGAAGCCAGAAATTTTTCCAAGGGTGTTCAAACTTGAAAGAGAAGAAAAAAAGTCCCTAACAAAGGATGTTGAATATATGTTATATACGTCTAAAATATAATATTTTACCTATATATACAAAGTAATTTTTCGACGATTGATCACTCTTAACCCAACATAGCTTCACCCATGGTCGCGTCATTACCTTATTTTTTCCTCTCATCTTACCCTTTCTTATTATTAAATTATATTATTTTATTCTTTACTATACCATTTTATATACTACTTAGTACCTTACTTTTCCCCCTTAATATTGCAACTTTATTCTTCATATGTTGGGTGTATTATATCATAAAATGATGACAAATAATACAAAATATTTAAATCTCTTATTCTATTAAAAATAATACAGTACAATATAATATAATATAATACGATACGATACGTTATGAAATAATAAATAATAACTATCCAAACAAGCTGTAAGTCTCGAGACACTACAATCAGTAATAATGCATTTATTTTTCATAACGAATTAGATAGCTCTATTTTTAATTACCTATCATATGTTTGAAAAAGTTTTTCAGTTCCTCAGCGGAACCTTGAGATACATAGGAGTATAAATTTTTGTCGAGCAACCAAAGTGAGGATTTACCAATAATATTAAAGACAAAAGTAAAACGCAACTGCATTAATTAATATTTGATGTCAGAGGTATATAAGCGCACTTACTGATTTTAACTCTAATTATATATACAATAGAGGTATTTTAGAAATATATTATCTATATATAACATTGAACAATTTTAACTGATAATACAGCAGTGCATGATATCAGGAACGGCCGAACTTAGTAGTTTTTGTTCAAATCATGTATTAGTCTTAAGAAATCCATTAAATATGTACGATTTATTAATTTAGAATTCAGTAACTTAAAATGATTACAATTCTAAACTCATAAGGTTCAAATTATGACTCCGCCTGATACTCTAGAAATCATTGACTTAAAACGTTAGGTTATGCTATGAGTATGCTTAATGCGTTGGTATAAAGTGTTAGGCAAACAACAAAAACTATTAAGATTGTGGTGGGTTAAGTTAGATCGTTTTACTCTTAATCGGGGATTTCAAGTTTAAATAATAATGAAATTTGTTGGTAAAGAGTAATTTTTCTTTAGCGAATTCAAGGTCCTAAAGTGAATACTAAAGAAAACCAAAAAAGAGTATGAACAATATTAATTGTTCAACTTACTTGTGGCGAGTGCACTTTACCTTTGACTACAATATTAATTTTTCAACTTCGTAAATACTTGCACACTGTTCGAGTAGATCTCTTATGACCATTAGAAATGCCAATCTTTTCCACAAACAAATACAATGATTCTTTCAATCTTTTGGGTTTTGTCCCTATTCAAGATTAACTTATACTACGACACTTGTGCCTTTGCAACCTAATTAACAAAGCCCTGGTCAAATTAGACAAATGGAAACCCTCTGTGTTATAGTTAGATGATTTAGAGGACGAAAATGATGAATAAAAAAGAATAAATAAGCTATAATTCGAACCACTAAGTATAGAAAGAATAAAAATTATCATCTTATAGGTTACATAAATTAACTTCTTTAACGATTCGGCAGGTCATTTTGAGAGTAATAACCCTAATTTCTTATTTACTGCTTTTTCCGTATGTTTTTATGCTTATGTGACTTGTCGAGAGGATTTGTTTGTGGTTTCAGAGTTATTGGGACACTTAGGCCTCATTTGTTTTTTTTAAGATTAAGACGTCTGAATCTGAATACACATCTGAATATCAAGATGTGTATTAAGATTAAAACATCCGAATCTGAATACACATCTGAATATATTAAGATGTGTATCAAGATCTGAACACTAAAAATTAAGACTGTTTGATTTTTAACATCTGAATGCATAAAATTTATTTTTATTTGAAAAATAATAAAGATAAAATTCAAATGAAATACTAACTAATCTAATATTCTTTCAATAAAATATATAATTTTTTAAAAAGATGACAATTGTTCGTGGTGATGGCTAACGGGTGAATGCCGACTAGATGCGATGGTTGGTGGTAGTTTTTGTCGATGATGGTGGTTCATGTTAGTAGCTAGTAGTGTTAGGTAATGGTGGCGATTATGATTGAGGATGGTGGTGGTAGGTGTTGATAGTTAATAATAGCGGGCAGTGGTTTGTGATTGAGGAAGGTGGTGGTAGGTTATAATGATGGGCGATGCCGACTGTGGTTGTTAGTGGTGATTGAGTGGTTGGTTGTGGTAGTTGAGGTGGATAAGTGTTGACTGTGGGTGAAAATGATGGTGGTGGGGATGGTGGATGGTGGATGGTGGTGATCGATAATGATGGCGACTATGATTGAGGATGATCGTGGTGGTGGTGGTGGTAGAGGAAGAGGAGGTGGTCGTGGTGGTTGATAATGGTAGGCGGTTGGCGGCTGGCGGCAATTAATAATGAATATGTGATAGCATCTTAATGAAATTAAGTCTCTCTTATATATCTTAATCATACAGACCTATTTAGACCCATTAAGTGGTTGTGAAGTAAAAAAATAAACACACTTAATGATTAAGATCTGAATAATTAAGATTCAAACTTTAAAAACAAACGCACTTAATGTCTGAGATCTGAATGATTAAGATTCAGACCTCCATTAAGTGCAAACAAATGAGGCCTTAGTTCCTAAAACGGAAGTTTAAGTTTTAGGATGTTGACCGTAGTTGGAAATGTGTGAAGACGACTCCAAAATGGAGTTTTTTCGGTTCCGTTAGCTTCGTTGGGTGATTTTGGACTTAGGATCGTATATGGATTGTGATTTGGAGGTTTATAGATGAATTAGACTTGAAATGGCGAATGTTGAATTTTTTGGAAGATTGATTGGGAGTGGACTTTTTGATATCGGGGTCAGATTCTGATTCTGGAAGTTGGAATAGGCCCGCAATGTCAAATGTGACTTATGTGCAAAATTTAGGGTCAATCGTACGCATTTTGATAGGTTTCGTCATCGGTTGTAGAAGTTGAAACTTTTAAAGTTCATTAAGTTTGAATTGGAGGGTGGTTCGTGTTTTTAACATTGTTTGATGTGATTTGAAGGCTCAAACTCTCGACCAAGTTCGTATGATATTTTAGAACTTGTTCGTATGTTTGGTTGAGGTTCTGAGGGACTCGGGTGAGTTTTTGATGCTAAACGGATCAAAATTGGACATGTGTGAGTTGCTGAAGCTTTCAAGATTCTGGTGTCATCGCACCTACGGTGGGGTTGACTGTAGGTGCGGACTCGCACATGCGAGAAGAAGACCACAGAAGCAGGGATGATGAGGATGGCTAATGGCCGCAGGTGCGACGTGTGGACCATAGAAGGGGAGGCGCTTTTGTGAAGAACGATCACATAAACGAAAATGAGCTAGAAAGGGAAGTTCGCAGGCGCAGCCTTGTGATCGCAGAAGCGGACCAAGGGACTTAAGTTAAGTCCGCACCTACGATGGAATTTCCGCAGGTGCAGCTCATTTGTGGCTATATTCCACTAGTCTATAGTTGATTCCATCATTTGATTAAGGATTTGGGTTGAGAACTTTGGAGGAAAAGTTTGAAAATTCTTCAACCAACTTTTTTGAGTTTTGATTGGAATTTTGATATCGGATTTGAGTAATTTTGGTACGAGTAAACTCGTGGGTGAACATGTGTTCGTATTTTGTGACTTTTATCCGATTTTGAGACGTGGGTCCGGGTCGACTTTTTGGGGCAATTTTCTATTTTTTTTGTTAAAGTCTTGATTTCATTAATTAGATTAGTTAATAATAGTTATATTTATGGTATGTAATTTCTTTTGAATAGATTTGGGCCGTTCGGAGTTAGAAGATCATGGAAAAGGCATTCTTACTGATTGATTGAGCTTGGTTCGAGGTAAGTGGCATGCCTAACCTTGCGTGGGGGAAATTCCTTAGGATTTGGTAATGTTGTGACACTTTTGTGTTTTGTGAATGCCGTGTACGCGAGGTGACGAGTGCGTACATAAGGTAATTGCAAAGAAGTTTGGTTTTTCATTGAGTAGTAACCTGTTACATCTTAATTGAATTGTACTAGCATATGTAGTTATCATGTTTAGCTTAATATCGCATGTCTACGTGTCTTAAATGCTTATTTGAAATTTGTGTAGCATGCTTAATTGAATTATCTATTTTTCCTTGATTTGTAGCCGTCCTAAACTATAAAGTTCTTGTTGTTAGTTGTCATTTCCATTGGTTTTGAGCTGTGTGTTTACTTTTGGGACTATGAGGCGGTACCTCGGGAGATCCCCTTGCACATTTAATTTTGAGATAGCATACACTTGGTTAACATTGGGCACATTTGGCATCACCAATATTTGCACCCTAGTTTACTCCCATTAAAATTTACAACAGTTATTGAAATTCAATTTGTTCCACATAATCTTTTACAAGTGGAAGTGGTAATATAGAGTCGTACTCTGCCCATAAATCCTTGAGTTTGATAAAGTAAATAAAGATTGAGGAGATACCTCGAGTTAATTAAAAATCTCCTTATACAAGTAATAAAGTCGTCAGACATTCACCTTGTCAAAACGTTATCTAAGCTATACCCAAATGGTCTGTTCGGTGGACAAGAAAAGAACTCTAGTTGCTAAGTTTACATTGACATTGCTTATTGGCCAGGAGGTTACTATCGCATATCAGCGATCTTATTGCTTTGCCAAATTTGCACCAAAATCACTCTTACATGTTGTACCATCGACAAGACACAATTTATTTTTTCTAAAAAATTGAATCTTCATTCTCGTACACCAAAGTGTGTAGTTCTCCATTCCTGTTAGGAACAATCCCACATTCATCGAACTAGGTCCATCAGAAGGGTACAAACATAACGGATGACTATGGTCGAGAAATGCCATACCACCAGCTCTGCCACTAGAAGTACTACTACTAATATTGCTCGAATTTTCCAGAGTTGTCATGTTAGATGAAGAATTATATGTAAAATGAATAGAATCTGTATAATTTCAGCTCAATCCCTGTGAAAAGCTCCATAATTAGGGTTCTAGGATATCCAAAATTGTCGATTATCAGAAAAAATTATGCAAACTCTCTCGATTTCCTTTTGAATTGCACGAGAAAAATCCTTATAATTTCACAGAGAATTGTTTTGGTGCCATGTCAAATGTTATGAACATACATGCAAAGAGAGAAGAGATCATATGTGAAGGAAGAGAAAAATGGAGATTTGTAGAAGCTTTTTAATGCAAAACTAACTAATATAATGACTATTGTATAGCTTTTATACTACTCTAACCGTCACTCTAACCCAACTCCAACTAACAACTAACTCTAATTACATATGAGTGACATAACAATGGGTTTCACATGGCACAAATTTACATTAGTCAGAGTCCAAATATAAATACCATACACTAAGGGGTCGTTTGGTATAAGGTATAAGAAGGTATAAGGGTGATATACAAATTTAATATCACCTTAATACTATGTTTGGTTAATAAACTAGGGATAAGTTATTCCGGTGTTAATTTTAACACCGAGATAAGGTATATTAACACCGGGATAACTTATACCTTATATAGGGTGGAATAATTAGCACCGGTATAACTTATACCTTCATCTTAGAAATTATGCAATTGTCATTCTTAATACAACATTTCAAACAGTGAATAAACAACATTCCTAGCATAACTAATCCCGGCATAACTTATCCCAACATAAGTTATACCGGCATAATCCGTATTCCAACCAAACGACCCCTAAGTGAAAAAGGAGAAGGTGAGCCTTGGAGCAGTGATAAAGTTATTTCCGTGTAATTTATTGGTCATGAGTTCAAGTAGTTGAAGCAACCACTATTTCCTTACATTAAGGTAGGCTTTTTATATCGCACCTCTTAAATTGCGGTCCTTCTCTAAACCGTGCGTAAACACGAGATACATTATGCACCACAGTGCTTTTTACACTAAGTGAAAAAAAGAACTCGAAATTAGGTTACCTTATGAGTTCAAATCAAATACTCCTATCATTATTGCTCTCCAATCTAATTTCTTTTACTTCCTTACATTAACAGCTATACAGACAATTTTCTGAAACTCTTTTGACTCTTTCTCTTCACACAACACACCTTTTTCTTCTTTCTCCTTTTGGTAACTCTCAATTCACATTACATCCTTTTAGTAGTAAGTTTTAATTAAATCTAATTTAATCTCCCCCTAATTGTCTGCTCAATTTTGTACTGTAAAAGCGCCGAACAAAAGCACATGGCACTACCCCCTCTCTTTCCTACCATTTTTTCTCCATCCCCTAATTATTTTTTATTTTTTTTAAAATTTCAAAATATTAGTAAAAAAATAAACACAAAGCGCATTAATTAATCTCTTAACATTTTCTGAATTTTTGGCACTTTCTCTTCCCTCCACCATATATACTGCTTTTAAGCTCTTCCTCTTCCTCCCAATCCCTACACTTCCCTCTTCTTTAAATCCTTTATTTTTCTCTCTTTTTTGGTGAGTTTATCAGAAAGTTTTTAACTGATAAACACACCAACATTGTTGCCATTGTTGATTTTATATATTCTTAAAACACATAATCATTTGTACACAAAAACAGATCTACATAGTTAAGTTTTATAGCTCACTCTTTATTACTTGTCGACCGCGTAACAATGAAGAATTTTGTGGGTTGTTTGTTTTTAGTAATTGGGGTTCTTCCTTTAGCATTTGCTGGCCATAATTATGGTGAAGCACTAAGTAAGAGCTTTCTATTTTATGAAGCTCAAAGATCTGGTTATCTTCCTCATAATCAAAGAGTTAATTGGAGAGGAAATTCTGGTCTTAATGATGGAAAAGCTAGTGGGGTAATTTTTCTTTAATTTTTTTTTTTGTCTAATTTACGTAAAGTTGCTACCAGTTCCAGCTTTGAAATCAGCTTCTTGCAGAAATGCAGTATAAGATTACATAGAATAAGCCCTTGTAGTCTGATTTTTTTCCGATTGTCCCGTAGCGGGAGTTTAGTGCACCGAATCGGACCTTTCTTTTTTTCTAATTTATTCTTTCTTGGTCATTTCCATTTGATAAAATTTTTAACATTTTTTGGATTTTTTTGTGTAGATTGATTTGGTGGGAGGGTACTATGATGCAGGAGACAATGTGAAATTTGGTTTGCCAATGGCATTTACTATTACAATGATGTCATGGAGTATTTTAGAATATGGTAGGCAAATGGCTGCTAGTGGTGAACTTGGTCATGCTATGGATGCTGTTAAATGGGGTACTGATTATCTCCTCAAAGCTCATCCTGAACCTTACGTTCTTTATGGAGAGGTAAATTACATTCTCACTATCCCTATAAAAATTTATCTGTAGCCGATGTTACATTCTGTGACTCTGCATTTCCTGAGTCGAAGGTCTATCACAATCAGCCTCTCTTTTAAAAATAAAATTGCTCATACAGTACCCTCCCTCGACCTTACTTATGAGATTATACTGAGTCCGTTATTATTATTGTTGTTCTGATGTTACATTCCAATGAATATGATATATATGACTTTATCTGAATCCGATGTCACATTCTGAGACTTTGTTTTTTTCTGAGCAAAATGTCTAACAGAAACAATTTTTCTAGCTTTAAGTGGGGCAAGGCTGTGTATACCCTAGCCTCTCTGACCTCCATTCGTGTAATTACATTGAGTTTATTGTTGTTAATATGATGGTATAATTCAATGAATACTAAATATATATGGTTAAGTTACTATGTTTAAATTGCTTGATTTAATACTAATCTTGAGTGTTAGTAAGTATTTACTATCCCTTTTATGTAAGATAGTTGAAGTATTTTTATAATTGGCATGTGCTTAATGTCATTATCAATGGAATAGAAGTGTCTTATAACTAATTTAATAAACATATATTGGACCAAATGGAATGTTGTTTTGTGTAAATAATTGGAGTTTTAAGTAACTAATTAAGTTTAATAATTGGTATTTGGTGGTTAACGAATTGATTGTGATTTGTTAGGTAGGAGATGGTAACACAGACCATTACTGTTGGCAAAGACCAGAAGATATGACTACATCAAGAACAGCTTACAGAATTGACCCGAACCATCCGGGTTCGGACCTTGCCGGAGAGACTGCCGCCGCCATGGCCGCCGCTTCCATTGTCTTCCGCCGCTACAATCCTGGCTATGCTAATGAGCTACTTAACCATGCCCATCAGGTTAATTAAATATCATTAATTATATGATTTATTAATGATCTCTTTGTTTTTAGTTAAAAGATAAAAAGTGGCTCAGTCTTCAGTGTGTGGACTGTGGACTGAGAGAGTGGCGCATGTTAGTTAGGTGTTGGGAAAAGGGCGCATGTTAGTTAAGGGTCCCGAGTAATTAGGTAGTTACGATTAGCTCAGCTTTTTTGTCAGGGCTACTTGTTTGTCGGTGTAGGTTCGTTGTGGGAGCGTATTGCTACTTTTCATTCATTTGTCTATCCCCCATAATAAATTCCATACAAAATTTATTATTTTAAAATATAAAATTATTTTATTAGTGAACACTTATCATTTAATATGAGCTTTTTTGGTCCGAATCTTGATTTAATTTGTTTTTCAAAGCGTATATCAAATACTGGATAGAATATAATAAAAATTTACACACTATCAATCTATCACAAATTAATATTTATTGGTAAGAGAAATTCTTTTTATATAATTTAATAATATTATTAAAGTACTAAACTTTTAGGTAAAATAATTTATTCCTTTCCTCATTAGTACACTAAAAATGGTCTTACGACATTGTTGGTCTTGTCCTACCTTTTTAAAAGGTAAAGAACCCATGTGCATTGGGCGATATTAGGTCAAGGGCCATACTAGTAAATTGCTTTTTCCTTCTCCAATTTTGGTCAATTAACATTAGTTATTACTCACTACGGTCACTTTTATTTGACACGTTTTGACTTTTCACGCCCTTAAGAAATAATAAAAAAAGTGCATAATTTACCATGATTCCCACGTTATATTTTATTGGATTTGAAAAAATGATTTGAAATGAATAATAAATATTATAGGTATAACACAAATTTTTTTTTTGTCTTTCTCTTGGTATATGTAAAGTGATACTTAAAAATAATAATTTATTTTTAGTATATATGAAAGTAAAAGTGAGCGAGGTGTATTAGAGAATGATGTGGCAATTTAGTTGCATTAAAGATTGCTCTATAACATTATCATTAGGAGATTAATCGAGTGAAATACGTAACATAATAAATATTTATTCGCAAAAAATATTTACACTATAGTACTAAAGATTTAAGATTATAACTTTAATATTAGTTTTCTTTTTTCATTTTTCACGGTTGAAATAATTTAATTTTTGCTCTTTTGAGCTTTAACAATAATGAGCATTAATACCATTAGGTCACTAGCTGCCGGTGTAAATGGTAGCAAAATCTTTCGGCGTAAATAAAGGATCATGGTGGGGGCCATAGCAACAGATTTGCCGTCAATCACGGATAGTGTTTTAGTAACCGTATGATCTTTATGTACTCGCCAAATCATAACCGTGCACATCTTTTGATCCTTAAACATCGCTTTTGCCACGTGATGAGGACTGTCGGTGCAGTTGTACCGTACTATCAAACGAAGCACAACTTTTCCCCAACAAATAATTTTCTGTAGTTCCTAATATGCCCTTGTTATTCTGAATGTATTACATCATTTTACCTGCGCAAACTTACAATTTGTTACTTTTGTTTTCAGCTCTTCGAATTTGCTGATAAATATAGGGGCAAATATGATAGCAGTATTACTGTGGCCCAAAAATATTACCGATCTGTCAGTGGATACGCGGTATGTTATTTTAGTATATTATTCTTTTTATTTTATTCGGTATGATTATGATGATATGACTTGAATTTATACAAGTAGTAAGGATATATATAGCCGATCTCAACTAGTCTAAACTTTGTCAATTAGGTAACAATATTAATTAACAACCACTACAACTTTAGTACTAAAGTGTTTAACAGGGCGTTTGGACATAAAAATTGCAATTTTTGAAAAAAAGTACTCGTCTGTTTCAGTTTATGTAAACCTATTTCCTTTTTGGTCCGTGAATTCTGTCTAAATTTGGTAACAATTTAGTTTAAACTTACAACTTTACCCTTAATGATAAGCTTTTATAATCACACAAATACTATAGGCCCCATTTGGACTTGTTTAGGACCATACATTTTAAGTCTTCATTTTTTTCTTAAACTCTGTGCCGAGCCAAACAAACAACAACAACTACCCACTATATTCCCACAAAATGGGGCCAGTCAAACAAACATGTTCACATAAATTGGAATGGAGGGACTAGTATTTTGAGCTAAGTTGAAAAATAGTATTTGGAATTTGAAATTATGTTTGGATATGTATTTCATTTGCAAAAATGTTGCAATTTTGTGAACGAGAAAAAAGTTTTTTCGACAATTTTGAAAGCCTGATATGATAACCTAGAAAATTGTTTAATAACTTGCAATAACCGATTAAATTACTCTTTTTATATTGTCAATATAATAACTTAAATATTTATTTATGATTTGCAAAATTTAAGTTCTTTTTGGGGGGGGATGTTTGTTGTTACAGGATGAATTATTATGGGCAGCAGCATGGTTGTACAAGGCATCAAACAATCAATTTTACATGAATTACTTAGGAAGGAATGGAGATGCACTTGGTGGAACAGGTTGGTCCATGACTGAATTTGGCTGGGATGTCAAGTATGCTGGTGTCCAAACTCTTGTTTCTCAGGTAAAAAAATTATGTTAAAAGAGTTTACAAATTTCGAGTCGACAGTAGCATAAATAAACATGATTCAAAGGATAAACCAGGATCAATACAACGTACCAAACAATCAATAAGAAATAATAGCAGGATAGCAAATCGCAGCATAACTTGTTTTCAAACCAAACGACACCTTAGTCATTTCATAGGCAAATAACTAATTGGTATATCTGTTGGCAGATCTTGATGTCAGGGAAAGCTGGTCACAATACAGCTGTATTTGAGAGATACCAACAGAAAGCAGAGAACTTCATGTGTTCATGCCTCGGAAAGGGTAACCGAAATGCCCAGAAAACTCCTGGTGGTCTCATCTTTAGGCAGAGATGGAACAATATGCAATTTGTTACAAGTGCTTCATTCCTTGCCTCTGTTTATTCTGACTATTTGACGTCCACTGGCAAATACCTCAAGTGTTCTTCTGGTTATGTATCTCCAAATGAGCTCCTCTCTTTTGCCAAGTCACAGGTAAAAATGTTAATTTGAATAGATAATTAACGAGTTTAACTTATACTTGTAAGTTATCTAAAAGATAGCAAAATGTATCTGCCATAAAAGGTTAGATCAGTGACCTGTAAAATAAAGATATGTTACTTGCGACAACAGCTATCAAAATATATACTATTAAGTTAAATGCATAATTGGAAGCCTCAAAATATTGGATTTATATTGACCAACTCCTGCATGTTTTAGGTGGACTACATTCTTGGAGATAATCCGAGAGCGACAAGTTACATGGTGGGATATGGAAGCAATTACCCAAGACAAGTACACCACAGAGGTTCTTCCATTGTGTCTATTAAGGTTAATCCAACTTTTGTTACCTGCCGTGGAGGATATGCCACCTGGTATAGCAGAAAGGCGAGCGACCCTAATCTCCTCACTGGTGCCATTGTTGGTGGACCTGATGCCTATGACAACTTTGCTGATGAAAGAGACAACTATGAGCAAACTGAGCCTGCCACTTACAACAATGCTCCGTTGATTGGTGTGTTGGCAAGACTTCATGCTGGTCATAGCGGTTACAATCAGCTCCTCCCAGGTATTTTTTTAGTGAATTAACATCCTCTTGCTAGTTTTACGCTTGCTATGAATCTGATGCAAGCTTGTTTGGGATTGAGATGTAGTTGTTGTAGTAACTAAATGTCTAAATCTTTCTATGAGTCATTTAATAGTATGCTTCAAAGTTTTATGCTGAGAATTTTTTTCTATGCGTCTTACAGTTGTTCCTGCGCCAAAGCCAGTTCCAAAGCCAGCGCCAAGGGGACAAGTAACTCCAGCTCCAAGGCCAAGAGTAATGCCAGTCCCAGGTATTTCAATGTTTGACATTTGATTGTTTTCTATCCATCCTCTTGAGCCGAGTTTCTTTTAGAAACATCTTCTCTACTTTCCCACGGTAGGGCCCACCGTAGGGGTAAGGTCTGCATACATTACCCTCCACAGATCCCACTTGTGAGATTTCACTGTGTTTGTTGTTGTATTCTTCTGTCAATGTATATAAACCAGACCAATGTTTTAACGGAATCTAATAAACAAATATATCTGCAGCTAATGCTCATGTTGCTATTCAACAAAGGGCAACTAGTTCATGGGCACTGAATGGAAAGACTTACTACAGATACTCAGCTATAGTCACTAACAAGTCTGCAAAGACAGTTAAGAACCTGAAGCTCGCAATATCCAAGCTCTACGGTCCTCTATGGGGTCTTACAAAATACGGTGACTCGTTCATCTTCCCAGCTTGGCAAAATTCTTTACCAGCTGGTAAAAGCCTCGAGTTCGTCTACATTCACACTGCTTCTCCTGCAATTGTCTCAGTTTCAAGCTACACTCTAGTCTAAAAGACTGAACGAAAAACAAGAAGTTAACGAGGTGGAAATGCAAACATTTTTCTGGGGTATTAATGTAAGATTTGTGCAGCTATAGTTTTATACTACACGGCGCATTCAAGGGGATCTTTTTATCTTTTTTGTTATTGGGTTTTTTTTCGTTCTTCCGACAGTTTGGTCTGTAAGTTCAACTTCTGGTTGGTTTGCAGTTTGAGTAGGACTTTAGGTGATGAAGGTTTAGGATAATAAAGGTGGAAAAGTTGGAGGAAGAAAGGAGTGAAGAGACAAGTTTAAACAAGTGCTCATCCTCTTTCTCCTCTACTTTATTTATATACATAGTATTGAGAAAGAAAAATGACAGAGAAAAGAGTGAAGGGGTTGAGAAGTAAAGTTAGTTTTGCTTCTCTATATTATATCTAAAGTCTTCATTTCCTATGTAATTGAATGAATGCAGCTTGAAGGTTTCTATCAGTTTTGCTTTTCACTTTGGTTTTTGTTTGTGATGTTGTAAGCTTTTCAATGTTTTTTTTGCATTCTGTATTCTTTCATTCAAAGAATGGTTAACTTTGGTGTTTTTGCCTGTTTAGAAACTCTCTAAACACCAACTCTGATACCCGATTATGCTATCATTTTCTACTTTTGCATATATCTAGTTTGAGTTGTTAAAATAGCACGAGCTCGACTATTTTAGAAATAGTCAGCGTTTGCAAAGTAATTGAAAAATAGTTATTATTTTGTTGCAATAAGGACCGGTCTAACATAATATATTGGAGATTGGAGCATCTGTGTATGAACTTCCAGCATATTATACTGGATATGTATATAATATTGGAACTCCAGTATATTATGCTGGAACTCCATTATAATATGTTGGAGTCTAGTATATTACGTTGGAGTATTTTTTGGATTTTCAACAGTATTTTCGTTCAGATTTATCTCTATGTAAAAGTGGTTAAATTTCGATTATTTTTCAAATTGCTGCTATTTTTGAATGACTACTTGTAAATTGGCTATTTTTAAGTTTCTCCCCGTTTGAGTCTAAAGCAATAGGTTGGGCTTATCTTGCATACTTGTCTTAGATCCGCTTCCAACATGAAAAAAAAAAAAATACAAAAACAATGGAGTAAAATATAGGAATTTTTACTTCATATATCAAAGGTTAACATCTTATTTATTTTAAATAAATATTATTTAAAAAAATAAGATTCTATAGATACCTTTTAATGCTTATAGCAAAATATCTAATTTTGGTTACCCCTACCCATAAGCCATTAAATATGCTATTCAGTTACACTATTTTCTTTTTCTATCTACTTTGATACATGTCATTCTCTTTCTCAATCCCTAAAAATACGATGCCCAATCTCAAAATTTCTCTCACCCAAATCTACACAACAACCCAGTATAATCCCACTTAGTGGGGTTTGGGGATGATAGTGTATACGCAGACCTTACCCTACCCTGTGGTAGAGAGACTGTTTCCAAATAGACCCCCGACATCCTTCCCTCCAAGAACTTCCCACCTTGATCTTGGGGAGACTCGAACTCACAACCTCTCGGTTGGAAGTGGAGGTTGCTTACCATCAGAGTAACCCCTCTTGTAAAAATAACAGGTTTGCTTATGAAAGCGAATGTTTCCTTCAAAACCTCCCATGTCAAACGATACCACCGGAGACGGATAAAAATACCCAAAATCTAGCTTGGTAAAAACAACAAGTTTGCTTATGAAAGCGAATATTTCCTTCAAAACGTCCCATGTCAAACGATACCACTGGAGACAGATAAAAATACCCTGATAAAAAAACTAAGCCTTTGCTTGGAATGAAAGAGGGAGGGAAAAAGCAGAAGTAGAAGGACAAAGGAGATTCAGTAGTGTGGTAAAATAAGAAAGGCAATGCAACGAAGAAGATTCCAGATGGAAACGAAAGGATGAGTTTTACGATCCGATGGGTCGTCGGAAAATCGTCGGCGAAAAACTTAACAATTTCTTCTTCCTGTAATATTGATGTTGAATTTGTAATTTTGATGCGTGGGAACAGTGAGATTCAGGGTTTTTGATCGACGGCAGATTCGCCGGAAATTAAGGTTTGTTCTTGAACAAAGACGACAGAGCTTGGGACTGAGCAACTTTATTTTATGTTAATATATTTTAATATATTTTCAACGTATCACGCTGAATTTTCATGTATTTTATTGTATTCATTTTCTTCTTTTTTTTTTTCATTTTAATTCAATGTATCTAACTATATTCTATGTATTTCATTCTATTCTCTGTCTTTTTTTAATTATATTTCAATGTATCCCGTTGTATTATATGTATATTTCGGCTGAGAATCTTTTTTGTAACTGGAAATATAAAATTTATTTGTGATAATTGAATTTGTTGAGTTATATTAGGAGTCTATTTTGTTGATTGATTTACTTTTCGTTTAAAAACAGTATAACCTCCTGTTTCACGCCATGAATACAGTCTAATACAGTCGAATACAATAATCTGTCCAGCTGTGATCCCATGTTTCACGCCATGAATACAGCCGAATACAGTCGAATTCAACAACTGATTAGCTGGATTTCCCTAATTCATGAATACATTAGCTTAAATACATCTTATAACAACAGAAAACGTATCTACAATCCGTAATATAACAAATGGTATCTATAAATAGGTAATAAGCATTAAAAGATAGTGCTTTTTTGAAAATCTCTCTAAATATAGTACTTTACTGTTATGATAAATATCATATTATGGTGGATGTCTACTCTTGTTCTATGATCTTCATCAAATGCTTAATGACATATGCAATGACATATTTTGTATGTTCAATGATAAATTTTCTTCACTTTTTATGGCTATATAAAGGCCTTGTAATAGATAGAAAAATACACAAAATTGAAGAAAAAAATCTCTTCCTTCTTGTAGACGTGTGATTTTTACCCTCCCCAAGATTTTTTATATATTTAGCGTAAAATATTTAGTTTAGGCCTAATATAGCTATTTCAGCTATTTTTGACTCTTTACTTTAATTTCGTCACAAAATAAAAAAATTACAAAAAAAAAAAAAGATATATAAATTTTAGGTTATGTATTTCTCATAAACTTGAAAAATACAAAAAAATAGTACCTTATTTTTTATCTT
>MU689406.1:120688-133642 GCA_026770625.1 Nicotiana glauca | reverse complement strand
GATGCCCTTGCCACGAGTATCCGACTCCGAGTGGCCCAAATCTATTCAAACCAATTTCATATTGTAAATAATATAGCAATTAACTGATTCTACTAATAAAATCAAAACTAGGGCGCAAAAATAGGTAAAATGACCAAAATGCCCCTCCAGCCAACGTCTCGGAATTGAATAATTTTTTTCATTTTCAGAACCCTCGTACTCTCACGAGTCTAACCATATAAAATCTCCCAAATCGGAGGTCAAATGCCCCCTCAAATCCTCACAATTAGGTCTAAGAACTTTACCCCAAATTTTCATTCAAAAATCCGAAATTAAAGTTGAATTTGAGGTTAGATTAGTGAGTATTAATCATAAGGGAGTAAGGAATCATTACCCAATCGTTGCCTCTGAAAATCCCTCAAAAAATCGCCTTTGCCCGAGCTCAAAATTAATTTTCACACTTATGAAATTAGACCCTCGATATTTCCTATTTCTGCCCAGGCGTTTCCGCTTCTGCGGACAAGGGACCGCTTCTGCGGTCCCGCTTCTGCGGAAAAATGACCGCTTCTGCGGTCTATGAGGGGAAGCCTCAAAATCGCTTCTGCGATTTTGCTTATGCGGCTTCAAAGCCGCTTCTGCGACGCCGCTTATGCGAATAACAGACCGCTTCTGCGGTCTCAGAGGAGGAGGAGCTTTATTGCTTCTGTGGCGCGAAGGACGCTTCTGCGGTTCCGAAGCTGCAGAAGCGAAAACAACAGAAGCCTGCTGCAATTTCCTTCTAACTTCAAAAAATTAACCAGTTGAGCATCCGAAATCATCCCGAGACCCCAGGGACCCCAACCAAAAACACCAATAGCACCTAATACCTTATTCGAACTTGTACCAATCCTTAAATCACCCAAAATAATGCCGGAAACCCAATTAAATCAAGGATTCAAGCCTAAGAACTTTAAATTCTAACCAAAAACGCTTTCGATCAAAAACCTAACCAAACCTCATCCGAATAACCTGAAATTTTGCACACATATCCCAAATGACATGACGGAGCTACAGCAACTTCCGAAATTAAAATCCGACCCTCAGATCAAAAACTCACTGTCGGATCGGAAACTTCAAAAATTCAAACTTCGGCATTTTAAGCCTAAAAGAGCTACGGACCTCCAAATAGCATTCCGAACATGCTCCCAACCCCTAAATCACCTAACGGAGCTAACGGAACCATCGGATTCCCATTCCATCTTCTCCTTCACACTGTCCCGAATACGGACCATTTTCAAACTCTTAAGCTCTTGTTTAGGGACTAAGTGTCCCAAAACACTCCGAATCTTAATACCGAATGTCCCGGCAAACCAAAATAGCAGAAATGAACTTAGGGAAAGCAGTTAATGGGGAAATCGGGGCGTAAATTCCAAAAATGACCGATCGGGTCGTTACAGTCAACCTGGTCATCGGGGCTGCGATAGATGAGAACCCCTAATAGCACATCCACAACTCTACAAATCACCACAGTGTATTTATCAATAGCACCAATCTTTGCATTAAAAGTGTGACACTATCATAAAGATATTTCGACAGTGAACACATCATATGTATGACCTTAACCATATCTATGGTTTTAATAGTTGTTCATAAATCACCATTGCCAAGTAACCTCATGTTAACAAAATCTCATTTCAAACCTCCACTTTACTAACAACAAGGCATGGAGACCTTATAATTACTTATCCGAATTAACGAGTCACATTTAATGCCACCTAGAACTCACCTCGTAGGCTAAAATTTAATGTTTACAATACAAAAATGGTTGAATATGAACAAAAAATATACAAGAATTATCAAGTAAGCCTAACAGGCATGACTCCCTATAAATATTATTGTACAAATTAAATTTCACAAAGGGAGAATTTTAAACTCATAAATATCTCACCACAAGGACCTCGTCCTTATATAACTTCCACTGTGGCTTGTAGCCCGGTTTAAATACTTCACATCATATAAAGAATGTGAGGATCTCGTTCTCAATTCTGAATCACAATTATTTTGCACATTGTGCCAACTAAAATTTTCCATTTTCTTCTTTCAAAATATTCTTCGTTTAACCAAATCATAACACATAATGATAGCCATAGCTATCTCCATAGAATTTCCCAACATGAGTATTCACATAAGTAGATTTTAGAAATATGGAGCCCACTCATAAGTGGAGCACAATAGGAGGACTTTCCTCGATACTCAGAACCAAATCCAGTTAAGGAAATTATTATTTTATAATAATTTGATATCGTACTTGTAACGACACCGTCTGGTATAGCGACCTCCAGTATACCATATAAAATATAACAACGGACTAGGTCTCCACCTCTAGGAGTCTCACCTCCACCTCTAACATCATGACCCCTACCTCTGGCTGGTTATGTAAGTGGAGTAGTAACTGCGATAGGGCACGTAGCCTGGGTGATTTTATAAAAATATGACTCTCCAAAGTCTAGGACAATTTTATCATGATGTGCCTAGTACCACCACATTCATATCAAACCCTTTGAGGGTTCGGATGCTCAAACTGAGTCTATACTAGACAACTGGAATAACCATTATACGAACCCCGTATCGGTGGTGTATAAAAAGAACTTACTTGGAGCACCCCCAGTAAACGGATATATTGACTGGACTGGTCGACTGCCCAAGCCATTACCATAACGATTTATAGTTGTATATTAGAATCCACTGAATACTTTTAGAACCTCAAGACCTATTGGTCTCATTAGATTCCTCTTTCCTCATCCCAAACACATTTTAACATATTAACAATATCTACCACGAGCCGAAATGAAGTATCAACTTGTAGCTCCCGAGTCGTGCAAAATTTCAAGATCATAATTGAGTCCTTTAATATGAGTATGTAGACTTGCTCTATGGATGTAGGAACCAAAGTAGGAGTATGATGGCTAACTTATTTAAACTAATAACATATTTTGACTCAACCGTTCAAGCCTTATGTGCCACACATTATAGAGAATCCTGGAAACAAACTCTTTCAGTATCACATATATACATTTCAGGCCAAAACTGATATAACACATGACCCTATAATTCATCCATTGATAGTGGACTTCCTCACTTTGCGTGAAGTCATAGATCACAATATCTGATAATCCACAATATTGATCTTCCCAACTCATATACATCAACCAGTCGCCAATGTTCGTTACAACTCTACATGATTCGTCCGCATCTTTAGTCGGAACCATAGAGGGTCTAGTAAATACATAATCTTTCTACCACCTTTTGGCGGAATTCGTCATCTGAATTACGGCAAAATGAACCCCATTGCTTTCAACTATTCCATGTTCTGCAATACTTCATAGAAGTGGTCAAGAAAATCTTGTGGGTCCCTAAAAGGTGTAACACGAAAATGGGTAGAAATATCTTGGTGAACTTATGCAACCTCAACAAACAAACTAGTACATCCTACAACACTGGAGTAGATATGAATACTTCCAAGCCTAAACTGGTCCAGCAGGTACCAACTGAGATGGAACCTCTTTTTCTAGATCCACTTGAGGCTTTACAATAGGTGTTGATGTTCGAGCTTTAGACTGAGCTATGCCTCTGCCTCTTACCCTAATCGTAGCTTTCTTTGGGGCTCCATCTCTCATCAGGTTGTAGACGCATTGCTTGTTGTCGAGATTAGCAATAGAACAAGAATATTAGAGTTCAATCATCAATGATGGAATAACTTCGCACGACAGAGTAGAATGGAAGTGAGATTTTTTCCAAAACTCCATAGCCTCTGAAAGATAAGTACAGACGTCTACGTACTGATCCTTCAGACTCTACTAAGCTTATCCGTGAATTGTGAGACCTAAGCAACCTAGTGCTCTGATACCAACTTGTCACGACCCAGATTTTCTACCCTCGGGAGTCGTGATGGCGCCTACACATAAAAGCTAGTCAAGCCACGCAATTCAAAAATCTTAACTCTTTCATTTTAGTCCTTTTTAATAATTCATAGTAACAGATGATAACCATTTAAATGATAGCGAAAGATATTAAAAAAATATAGCAGAAGACTTAGATAGATATATCACCAACTCGATACAAAAAAACAACAAAAGTCTCTACCCAGAAACCGATGTTATAACATACACGGACTATCTATGATTACTACATACAAGTGTCTGAAAGAAAGAAACATAGTCTGTCTCGGATAAAAGTGATAACATAACATAATAATAGATAGAACAGACGTCAGGTCTGCGGACGCCTGCAGGACTACCTCGGAATCTCTATGGACTGAAAAATTTCACCTTGTGGCCTATCCAAAACTCACCCGAGCCCTCAGGGCTCCAAACCAAATATATACACAACCTTAAAAACATCTTGTGGACTTATCTGTGCGATCAAATCGCCAAAATAACTTCAAGAACAACAAATTAAATCTCAAAATCAATGATTTTTCTCAAACTTCATAAAACATCAACTTTTGCAATTTAGGTCTGAATCATGTCAAATGACATCCGTTTTTCGCCAAATTTAACAGGATCATCTTAAATCATATATAAGACTTGTACTGGGTGCCTTAACCAAAATACGGGCCCGATACCATCATGTTCTATTCACATTTCTTTCAAAATACCTTAAACCATTTTAGAAAATAAATTTCTTTAAAAATTCATTTCTTGGGCTTGGGACCTCGGAATTCGATTCCGGGCACACGCCCAAGTCCGATATTTCCTTCGAACCCTCTGAGATCGTCAAATCATGGGTCCGGGTTCATTTTCCCAAAACATTGACCGAAGTCAAATTAATTCATTTTATGGCCAAAATTTACCATTTTTCACAGATTTTCATATTTAAGCTTTCTGGCTACGCGCCCGGACTACGCACGCAAATTGAGGCGAGGCTAAAATAGGTTTTCAAGGCCTCAAAAACATCAAATGTAATTTAAAAACAAGTGATGACCTTTTGGGTTATCACAGAAACATGTCATGTTTGTTGTCATCTTTCACAATCTGTGTGTCATTCTCTTCTTGCATCAACTCTAGATGAGCAAAAGTACCAGGTTTGCAGTGATGACTATGGCTAAACTTTTCTCCACAACGATAGCAAAGGCCTTTATCTTGCCAAATATGTTGTTGAGGAGTCAACTAGCGAGTGTTTGGAAATGGTGGTGGTTGAAAAAGACGTGTAACTGGCTGACAGGATGACATAAAATCGAAGGATTCTTGAGCAGATGGAGATGATGTCCCAAGCGAAGGAGGTCGTGATACAAAAGGCAAAGTGGGTGCCTTACTGGACTGATTAGGTCTCTGTTTTCCTTTATATTCTAAATTCAGGCTCATTTCCTTGTACATAGATCGAGGTTTGTGAATCCTAACTTCCATGCTAAGGACTTCTTTCAACCCACTAAGGAAAACTCCAAGAAAATAGTGTTCTAGCCAATTTTGCACACGTGCTGCTCGTTTTGCAAATTCTTGCCTATACTCAAACAATGTTCCACTTTGTTGGATATCACAGAGTTGTTCATCTAGGTTTTGAAACTCAGCAGACCCATAATTTTCTTGCATTACTTTCACTGTGACGACCCGACCCGTCATCTCATATGTTACTGCTTCTTTTTTCCCATTTATTGCTTCTTAATATTTCATTATCAGTATGTGGTGTGTGAGAGTTGATTTGGATTGGTTTTGATAAGAAATGAGGTATTTAGTCTCTTTAAGGAAGGCTTAAGTTGGAAGAGTCAACCGGACGTTGACTTATGAGTTAGAGGGCTTAGATGTGATTTCTGGTTAGCTTCGGGAGGTGATTTGTGACTTAGGAGCGCGATCGGAATTGATTTTGGAGGCACGGTGTAGAATTAGGCTAGAATTGGCGAAGTTAGTATTTTGACGAATTCTAGTTGATGGGTGAGATTTTGATCTGAGGGTCGGAATGGAATTCCGAGAGTTGTTGTAGCTTCGTTAGGTGATTTTGGATATGTGTGCAAATTTTCAGGTCATTCGGACATCGTTTGGTTGGGTTTTTTATCGAATGCGCATTTCGGAAGTTTTGAAGAAACTTAGGCTTGAATCCGATGTGAATTGACGATTTTAGTGTTGTTTGATGTGTTTTGAGGATTGGAACAAGTTTGAATAATGTTGTAGGAGGTGTTGGTGCTTTTGGTTGAGGTCCCGGGGGCCTCGGGGTGATTTCGGGTGGCTATCGGAAGGTTTTTGGAGTTAATTGCAGGTTCAAATTTGCTGGTATCTGTTGGCTTCGCACTTGCGGTTATTGGACCACAGGTGCGGTTTCACTGAAGCGATTTGAGGAGCGCAGAAGCGGAAGTCTTGGACCTTGCCAGATTTCGTAGGAGCAGAAAGAGTACCTCATAAGCAGTCCCGCAGAAGCGAGCTGGGCCTCGCAGAAGCGGAAATAGGAATCTTGGTCAGGTTCCGAAGAAGCGGAATAATGGACCGCATAGGCGGTCCCGCTGAAGCGAAGCGGGGACCGTAGAAGCGGTAGGTGCCTTAAGTGAAAAGTCCAAAAAAGCGGGCATGGACCGTATATTCGGAAGTCGCAGAAGCAGTGATTTATGCGCAGAAGCGAAAATGCCTGGCAGTTAAGTGAAATTAATCTTCTTCGCGAATTTTTGAGAGAACACAACATTTCCACTTCGGACTAAGAGGGTTTTGGGTAATTTTGAAGAGAGTTTCGAGGGCTTTCATCAGGTATGGATTCTTGGACTTAGAATACGTTATTATGGTGTAAAATCACGGATTAACACTGAAAACCCAAGGAGCTAAAGGTTAAAAATGAAGGTTAGGGCTTGAAACTTAAGAGAGTTAACCTAGGGATTTGAGAGGTCAAATGGACTCCGATTATCGTGAATTTGACTTGTATAGACTCGCGGCAAGATGAGGAACATTTTGGTATAAAAATTTCTGACTTTCGAGAAGTGGGCTCGGGGCTCGGGTTTTGCTAGTTTCGAGATTTTTGCTATATTTTGATTGCTTTCGATTGGGTATTGTTCCCTTGGCATAGTGTGATATATTCACTCTGATTTTGGTTAGATTCGACGCTCGTGGAGGCCGTTTTGAGGGGCAAAGGAGTCGCGGGCTAGAGATTTTGCCTGTTCGAGGTGAGTAATATTTGTAAATAATATCTTGAGGGTTTGAAACCCCGGATTTGCACCTCATAGTGTTGTATTGAGGTGACTTGCACGCCGGATAGCGAGCGTGGGGTAGAGCACCATTGGGGATTGTGACTTGGTCCGTCCCGATTGATGAAATTACTACGTATTTGACTGAAACTACTTGTTATCATCATGATTTGGGCTGATTGCCATGTTTTGGGCTTCGTGCCGATTATTTGAATCCTTTAGGGATTATTATCACTGTTTCCATGATACTTAGCATGTTAAATGATTTCAGTCCTGAGTTAAACATTGTTTTGAAATGTCTAGTCATACTTCTAAGGTTTTAAAAACTTAAACTATATTTCTAACGTTTGGAGCTGAGAACTATTACTTGATATCGCCCTAGTGGCTCACATTCATATTCTGGACTGAGGATGGATCGGGTTGCACACCGCAGCGGTGTGATATTGATATTGCGCTTGGGCTGTAGGAGCCCATACGGAGTCTGAACCCCCACAGTGAGCGCGGGTACCCAAACGGATCGGGTTGTACGCTACAGCGATCATGTGCATTGCATTGCATTTATGCATTGGTCCTTATTTGTATTACGTGTCATGACATTCCGCACTCTCATATCATTGGCATCCATGCTACTTCTTGCACTGTTGACCAGATACCCTTATTTTATTTGTTGGTGGAGTGTTGTGCCCGAAGGGCTGACTTGTGTACTGACTTGCACTATCTGCTTTGCATTCATTTGCTTAATTTTAGGAAAAGGATATTTTCAAAGAGGTTTTTAACTGAGCCAGATATTTTCAAAGAGGTTTTTAACTGAGCCAGATATTTTCAAAGAGGTTTTTAACTGAGCCAGATATTTTTTAAAGGATTTTTCACGGTTTTACTATTTTTTCAAAGGGTTGCACTGCCCTATATAGCATGATGGAGTGCTTTACGTGTTTTCTTACCACTCAGTTATTATTTACTCTTATTACTCACTGAGTTGGAGTACTCACTTTACTCCCTGCACCTCGCGTGCAGTTGCAGGTATTGTTCACCCGGGAGCGAGTTAATAGCTGATTGAAGGTATTACTACTGTAGTTGAGTAAGGTGACCGCCAGCGTTTGCGGTACCGGACTTCATCTTTTGATTCTGAATCTTATTTTGTATATATATTATTGGCCCTGTAGTTGTGTTCAGGTTTGTTTAGATGCTCGTGACTTATGACACCCCGGTCGGGTTGTGTTGGGTGGAAATTAACCGCTTTTAATGCCATTAAGTTGTATTTTCTATTCATATATGTTTAATAATTGTTAAAGAGACGAATTGGGTTAGTTGGCTGGCCTTGTCTTCATGAGAGGCGCCATCACGACCGGGTTTGGAAAGTGGGTCATGACAAGTTGGTATTAGAGCCTAGGTTACTAGGTCTCATGAGTCATGAGCAGGTTTAGTAGAGTCTCGCGGATTGGTATGAAGACGTCTGTATTTATCCTCGGGAGGCTGCAGAACCTTTAGGAAAAACTTCACTTTCTTGGAATTCTTATTGTGCGTACTTGATTCAGCTTGAGATATAACTCTTGAAATTCCTTTCACACGTCTATATGCGCACGTGAGCGCTTAGTATTGTATGTGCCTTGATGGCTTGTGATTCCCCGATCAAGGGGCGAGATGTGATCTTTGTGAGTTTGATGTTGGGCCAGTCTGGAGGACTTGAGGCCGGATCTTGCCTATGGCTTGACCACTGAGGTGTTGATTGTGTGAGCAAGTGTTTTGAACTTATATGTTCAGTGTTGTCCTTATTAGCCGGAATGGTGGTTGGATATCCATGTGATGAGTATGTTAGTGCTGCGAGATGTATCTATATGACTTGGTAGTGACATAGAGGTCTGCTGGATAATAGAGGAACTGTTAAGTGTTCGATTCCTATTGTGATTCGATGTGTAGCCCGAGTTATGGGCACGTGAAGATTATTTTTCGTGTCTCCTAGTTGGAAAGTAAAGTGCATTACATGTGGCGGTATGAGTTCAGACTCAGGAAGACTAAATGACTGTGTTATGTGTATGACGGTGGAAGGTGTGCTGGAATACTAAACTGAGGCGAAGCATGTGGTTATCTCCTGCGGAGTGTTCTTGAGTGGTATGATCTTTATGTGTCCGTTAGAAGATCACATGTGTCATTGAAAGGTACGTGTGTAATTTGAAATTTTGGATCGCTTAAGAGAGTGGATTCAGTTGATGTGGGGATGAATGCGAGGTTTTAGAGGATTTCAGTACTAGATGATCTGTGTTTTCATAAACTAGTAGATAATTTGAGTTTAATCTCACTATAATATTGTGGCATCATTAGAGTAAAAGTATTATGGGTTATTGAATGTGTCCTGATAGATGGCTTTGAGCCAAGTTGGGGAGGTTTCTATTGATTAGCTGATCGCACGGTTGTGTGCTATGTTGGTTTCGTTTCGAGGTATACTGGCGGATCAGTCCTGGTTGCAGAAAATGAGCCGAGGATGGCACGAGTGAAGCAAAATTTTGATAAAGGTTATATGATGCTTCGTAGATGTGAGGAAATAATAGGATGTCTTGAGCTGTTGTTGTCAAAGAATGCTCAGTGTATAGAGAAGGAAGATGGTTGTTTGTATTGGTGTGAGATCATGTTCGGCGGTGTCAGAGTGCTAGTAAGGCATGAGTGGTTCTGTCCGTTAAGTCAGGTAATTTACAGTTGTATAAGAGTGAATGACTCCCGAGAATGGTGTTATTGTGTTCAATATTTTGCATGTAATAATCAGGTGTCTTAAGGTGGTGTATGTGGTTAGAGATTGTGTTTTATTGGGAAAGGTCAAGACTTGTGGTATTTTATGTTGATTATGGGATCCTATGTATCGGTACCTGGAAAGTCAAGGTAACAAATTCAAATTCGTAGGAAGTTCTTCGGGGTAAGGTATTCTGGAATGTGGTAGTTCTGGGCATGGTTGAGAGAGTATTCAGTGGCCTATGGGTCTTAGACAGTGTGGTCTTATGTTCGAATCTCGTGTGGTAAACCTGGGTTAAGGTATTGTGATGCTACAGTGAGGTAGAGATATCAAGTTGATGATGAATCAGAAGGGAAATTAGATAGACGGAATAGCTTGATGGTGGACCGAACCAGAATGGTAAGGATATGATTAATTCTTTGTATGTGTTCAAGGTAATGAGTTCGTACAGGTATTTTGCAGCAAAGCTCTTGAGTTCTAACAGCTTGTTTAGCTTGGTCTAGTTAGAAGGATTCAGTCCTGACAGTTTAGCTTGTACAAATGGAATTGGCAGAGATATTCTTGATAGGTTTTATCGTGGTTTGAAGATGAGTATATTTTCTATGGGTATGCGAAGCATGGAGTGTGCAATGATTTTCCTTCTAAATGGGATCAATGAAAGTTCTTGACTAGTTGAGTGCGTCGATGTCTACGGCGCGGAAGGGAGATAAAAGTTCTCATGTTATCCTTGGAGGGTATGGTATATGCGGTATGTTGTAGAGGACCGAGACTGGAGTGTGCGAGGTTTCGGTTCAGTTCTAAAAAGAAGTTCATAAAATTCTTAGGCAACAGGTAGCCTCAGGTAATCAAGGAAATGGTACTGCTAATTGGAAGTGATTTGACGAGAGTATATGTCTCGGAAGAACGGTAATGTGATTAGACATAATACTACGATAGTATTGCGGTGCTTTCTGGCTAGATCGACTGCTGATATTTGAGTGTGTTGATGGCAAAAGGGAGTTTTAGAATATCCTTCGTGGAATGACTGGGTACTTGAGGTGTAATATGTATTCATACTGTGGAATTTGGGATCAGGTGCAGTGATTCGTGTGCTATATGGAGTTGGAGACTGGGAGGTCTCAGCTTTAGACTGTGTAGCGGTTGTGGATCGTGTGTATTAGTACCGTTAGCGGCTATTGGGATTTGGAAGCCCGAGTGGATCTTTCTTGGCTTGATATATTAGACTTTGGATATGATATTGGGGCGCAGACTGATTGCCTCAGTGTTGGGTTATTCTAGACTATTGTACTATAGGTTATGTCAGAAAATGCCACAGGTTGCATGGCGGAGTGCATCGGATTATGTTCTAGCAGAGTGGTTGTATTCCAAAGATCAGCAGACGTCTGGGAAGGATCGCTTTCCTAATTGGGCCTTGGTGGCGGATATCAGTGTAGAGGTTTCAACCATTGATTCAGTTCCAATATTGAGGGACTCTTTTTGGATGTGTTCCTTGTGGTCGGGCATGTCGCCGGGCGAGACTGTGGATTTCAGTATTTATTTGGTGCGGGGCACCGTATCGTACGACTCCAGCACGAGTTAAAGTAGTGGAAGGAGCAGCTTCAGGCTTCTTGGTAATGAGTTCGTTGGTAAGCTTATTGTATACGTGTTTAGCTTGAGTTGGCTTGGTTGGCCCCGAGTTGTATCGTTGAGGGATAGGTTGGTTCGATCGTTCCTAAACTTGTTAGTGATCTGGGGAGATCTACGAGTTGCTTTTTCTATGCTGTGAGACGTTATGATTAGTTGGATGTGGGCACATGTGGTGTGGTTCTATTGAGTATTCATAGAGAAAGTCGAGCGGGAAGAGTAATTAAGTGTTTCTCGGTAAATGGAGTATTGGTTATGATCTATCAGTTTGCGTGTCGTATGTTATTTGTTCCACCGTGGGTGTAAAGAATTTATTTGGTTTCAGACATCAAAATTGTGCGTGGCTGTTGATTTTGAGCATAGCGACTTGAGGTTCTTCGTGTGTAACAATGTTTGGATAGGATCGCGTATTGTAGCGAGGCTACATGGAGTTATGACCTTTCGGGGTAGATTCATGTGTTCTGTTTTATGATGTGAGACGGGATCTCATCCTGGTGTTGTGATGGTACTGAAGAGCTTGAGGTACAGCTCTTTCATTTGAGCTATTTGTCATGATTCGAGTATGTTCAGATCGTTTCTTATTGGTGCGCGTATTGTGCAAGTGTGGCTTAGGCCGGTATTGAGGTGTCATATCACCAGAATGGTGTGTTGGATTTGAGGTGATCGTTAGAGTCATTAATGAATACGAACAGATTTGTTTCCAGCTGGTTAGAAGGATAATATCAAGGTTTGGCCCGGAAATCTGTTGTGGAATTAGTCAAAAAGGAAGTGGCTTCATGTATGGGTAATATGCGGAATGGTTACGGTTTATCGCGTGTTTCATTTGTCGTTGGCAGTATATGAAAGTGCTGGAATAAGGCTTTAGCTAGTAAGAGGTTTTCTATCGGTTTTTGGTTGGTGTGGGTAGCTACTGTGGATAGAAGTTATCGTTTCGAGTGTTTGGATTATGTGGTATATCATATAGTTCCACCTGAGGTTGCAGGTATGGTTTATTACAGCTAGTTCAAGTTTATTCTGAATATTGACGTGAGGTTTTGATTTTGAGTATGACTTCGGAAAGTGCAATGTGGTCCTACGGTTTATGGTTTAGATGGACTGTGAAATTTCAACTGTGTTGTATTATCGGACCTATGTGAGATAGGGTGATGTGGGATCACCCCGGGTATATGCTTGGTAAGGTAATTCAGCTATTGGTTGGCTTCTAGTACAACTCTGGGTACGCTCGAGGACGAGCGATTGTTTAAGTTGGGGAGGATGTGACGACCCGACCCGTCGTCTCATGTGTTACTGCTCCGTTTTTTCCGTTTATTGCTTCTTAATATTTTATTATCGGTATGTGGTGTGTGAGAGTTGATTTGGATTGGTTTTGATAATAAATGAGGCACTTAGTCTCTTTAAGGAAGGCTTAAGTTGGAAGAGTCAACCGGACGTTGACTTATAAGTTAGAGGGCTCATATGTGATTTTCGGTTAGCTTCGGGAGGTGATTTGTGA
>MU689406.1:104427-118680 GCA_026770625.1 Nicotiana glauca | reverse complement strand
TGCTTTTGGTTGAGGTCCCGGGGGCCTCGAGTGATTTCAGGTGGCTATCGGAAGGTTTTTGGAGTTAATTGCAGGTTCAAATTTGCTGGTATCTGTTGGTTTCGCACCTGCGGTTATTGGACCGCAGGTGCGATTTCGCTGAAGCAGTTTGAGGAGCGCAGAAGCGGAAGTCTTGGCCCTTACCAGATTTCATAGGAGCGGAAAGAGTACCTCATAAGCGGTCCCGCAGAAGCGAGCTGGGCCTCACAGAAGCGGAAATAGGAATCCTGGTCAGGTTCCGAAGAAGCGGAATAATGGACCGCATAGGCGGTCCCGCTGAAGCGAAGCGGGGACCGTAGAAACAGTAGGTGCCTTAAGTGAAAAGTCAGCAAAAGCGGGCATGGACCGCATATTCGGAAGTCGCAGAAGCGGTGATTTATGCGCAGAAGCGAAAATTCCTGGCAGTTAAGTGAAATTAATCTTCTTCGCGAATTTTTGAGAGAACACAACATTTCCACTTCGGACTAAGAGGGTTTTGGGCTATTTTGAAGAGAGTTTCGAGGGCTTTCATCAGTTATGGATTTTTGGACTTAGAATATGTTATTATGGTGTAAAATTATGGATTAACACTGAAAACCCAAGGAATTAAAGGTTAAAAATGGAGGTTAGGGCTTGAAACTTAAGAGAGTTAAACTAGGGATTTGAGAGGTCAAATGGACTCTGATTCTTGTGAATTCGATATTATAGACTCGTGGCGAGATGAGGAACATTTTCGTATAAAAATTTCTGACTTTTGAGAAGTGGGCCCGGGGCTCGGGTTTTGCTAGTTTCGAGATTTTTGCTATATTTTGATTGCTTTCGATTGGGTATTGTTCCTTTGGCATAGTGTGATCTATTCGCTCTGATTTTGGTTAGATTCGACGCGCGTGGAAGCCGGTTTGAGGGGCAAAGGCGTCACAGGCTAGAGATTTCGCCTGTTCGAGGTGAGTAATACTTGTAAATGGTATCCTGAGGGTTTGAAACCCCAGATTTGCACCTCATAGTGTTGTATTGAGGTGACTTGCACGTCGGATAGCAAGCGTGGGGTAGAGAACCATTGGGGATTGTGACTTGGTTCATCCCGATTGATGAAATTACTACGTATTTGACTGAAACTACTTGTTATCATCATGATTTGGGCTGATTGCCATGTTTTGGGCTTCGTGCCGATTATTTGAATCCTTTAGGGATTATTATCACTGTTTCCATAATACTTAGCATGTTAAATGATTTCAGTCCTGAGTTAAACATTGTTTTGAAATGTCTAGTCATACTTCTAAGGTTTTAAAAACTTAAACTATATTTCTAACGTTTGGAGCTGAGAACTATTACTTTACATCGCCCTAGTGGCGCACATGCATATTCTGGACTGAGGATGGATCGGGCTGCATACCGCAGCGGTGTGATATTGATATTGCGCTTGGGTTGTAGGATCCCCTCCGGAGTCTGAACCCCCACAGTGAGCATGGGTACCCAAACGGATCGGGTTGTACGCCGCAGTGGTCATGTGCATTGCATTGCATTCATTCAATAGTCCCTGTTTATACTACGTGTCATGACATTCCGCACTTTCATATCATTGGCATCCATGCTACTTCTTGCACTGTTGGCCAGATAGCCTGGTGTTATTTGTTGGTGGAGTGATGTGCCCGAAGGGCTGACTTGTGTGCTGACTTGCACTATCTGCTTTGCATTCATTTGCTTAATGGTCAGAAAAGGATATTTTCAAAGAGGTTTTTAACTGAGCCAGATATTTTCTAAAGAATTTTTCACGGTTTTACTATTTTCTCAAAGGATTGCACTGCCCTATATAGCATGATGGAGTGCTTTACGTGTTTTCTTACCGCTCAGTTATTATATACTCTTATTACTCACTGAGTTGGAGTACTCACTTTACTCCCTGCACCTCGCATGCAGTTGCAGGTATTGTTCACCCAGGAGCGGGTTAATAGCTGATTGAAGGTATTACTACTGTAGTTGAGCAAGGTGACCGCCAGTGTTCGTGGCACTGGACTTCATCTTTTGATTCTGAATCTTATTTTGTATATATATTATTGGCCCTGTAGTTGTGTTCAGGTTTCTTTAGATGATCGTGACTTGTGACACCCCGGTCGGGTTGTGTTGGGTGGAAATTAACTGCTTTTAATGCCATTAAATTGTATTTTCTATTTATATATGTTTAATAATTGTTAAAGAGACGAATTGGGTTAGTTGATTGGCCTTGTCTTCATGAGAGGCGCCATCACGACCGGGTTTGAAAAGTGGATCGTGACATTCACCAACTCATGCCAATAGTAAATGGTTCACTCATTGTTGATCCAAGAAAAAAGATCCAGTGCATCTCCTTCTAAGTACATCGAAGCCATATCAACCTTGCATTCCTCAGAAGTTTGATAGTACTGGAAATACTTCTCTGCTTTTAAAATAAGACTCTAGGATCTCGTCCCTCATACTTTGGAAATACCATCTTTGTCTGTGAGTGCCAGAACGTTTCTCGATGCCAAGTGTTGTTAACCTCACCTTCTTCTGGTGTGGCTTTAGATTTTCCTTTATTGTTGTGATCTTCACTATGATGTGATTTTAATGCAACCGCATCAGCGGTTAAAGCATCTATAGCTTCCCACTTCGCTGCTATAGTCGTCAATTATTGGGAAATCGGGTCAAGATTAGGAATATTGGGTTCACTGTGGGAAGCATTAGTCTGTGTGTTCACCATGGCAGATCTTACTGTTCTGATACCAATGATAGAGACCAGAAGTTTATAATAAAATAAATAGAACAAAGAAGTTAATATTATTGGCAATAGTTTGTAAAAGAATCTTAAACACAACTACACCAATAAAGTTGTCTGTATGGAGAGGACAATGCTCCAGAATAAAGTAGCTTTGATTCTAATAATGATACCTATTCATTACATGATCTATTATTTATATAATAGGCTGACCATAACTACTGCATAACCTATTAGGATAAAGATAAATAACTTCTAATAACCATAATAAAACTGCTAAACAAATAACTTTTAATAAACTTCTAATAGCTAAAAGCTCCTGGAATTATCTTCTCCTAAATTTCTTTGCTTCTTCTCGAAGATAAGTGGCTTATCACTACACCGATAAAATAGCTGAGAGTTGTACAATTGGATGCAAATAAGACCAGTCATACATTTATATATGCATAAAAGTTTATAAACAACCTCTATAAATTGTTTATAGAGGTTTTTATTTCTCATAATTGAATTTCTTTAAAGAATCTAACCATAAAGGCTTCAATGCCAACAGTACCACATGTGACATCCATGGCATAACCAATGGTTAGCCCCCTATTTTGGTATTAAGTTACTAGCAATGCCTAAAGTAAATGATGATTGACTCTCTACATCACTAGCTTCAGAAACTATTTCATCTTTATTAGCCGATCGCGACATATTAGAAATAAATGCGTCACTATTACCAGCAATGACATCTCATTCAATGAGATTCAAGAAGAATTGTTGGATATTAGGATATTCCTTCTTCCAGAAGTACTTTTCTCTTTATAATTTTTTTTGTGTGGAGTGTTAGATTTATTAACTTCATGTAGTGAATGAATCATCTTTACTTCTTTAAAGAAATTCTCAATAGTATATTCCTTTAAATTTCAAGGTTAAGTAATTTTCTTTCATATAAGTTAATTTAACAGTATATGTTTCTCATTATTTTATCTTCTTGATTTTATATTAGCTAACGTAAAATATATGTGCAATGCATGTACATTTTTATGCACATACAATGAATGTACATTTTTATGCACCTACGTACGCATGTGCATCTTTTTATGCAGGTGTGCCTATATGTATAAAGACTAGTACTTGTATAAGCATTAGACCTTCAATGAGATAAGATTTTTGAGAATATTTATTTACATGATAAAATCAAAGAAGATCTCTCAAGAAAATAATAATATTCGATACGCTTTGGTGTATTTTCGATATTGATCTCATACAATATTGTGAATCACCATGACATAGGAATGTCATGCTACATTCAATGATTTCTAGGCCTGTTGATGTCACAACATTATTTAGAAAACTTTATATAAGGATACTTCCAACTAGGTGACGAATCGATCCAAGAATAGGTACTAATTTCAGCCCATAAGTGACCTACACAAATGGAATGGCTGTGCTGCATGGTGGATGCAAAGAGGATGAGCTATACATTTATATAGGCAAAAAAGTTATTTGTAGAGGCTTTTATTTCTTGTAAGTGAATTTTTTCAGAGAATCTAACCGTGAAACCTTCAATGCCAATAGTTCCACCTCTGACATTTAAGGCATAACCAATGGTTAGCCCCCTAATTATTGATATTAAGCTGCTAGCAATGATTGAAGTAAACCGCTACATCACTAGCTTCAGAATATATTATCACGCCCCGAACTTGGGCCTGGACATAACACGACACCCGATGCTTTTACTAGCTTTACTGAAATTGCTAATTTATTGTATCTACTCAAAACTTACTTATTATTCTTCTGCTATCCATATGCTAGTATTATGTTTTCTTGTTCTACTTTGAATAACTAAATTAAAGCATAAGGTTATTCCTAACTTCCCTCACCATTTGATCCTATTCTACAGTTGCAAACTATCCATTTTCCTTTTTTATCTACATGGTTCACACTTAAGAAAATTTTATATGTCTTAAATAAAATTAGAATATCTAACCCCTAAATTTCTATACAACACAAAAACATATTAGACTATAAATATCCGGGGTAAATACTTATTCACATAATCTAAAGGTGAACTGTCATATCTTTTATCTTACATCAATAGTTGTTTCTTATATAACTTACTAACGTGGTATTTCTACTTCTAATTTGAATAACTATGAATAACTTAAAATTATTCCCTGAAATTCAATATCAGCTGATTTTGGTTCTTAGTTCGTATATCATATCTTCTTAGTCATATGCATGAGTCGTACGAAAAATACATCTCCGATAATAACAATCGCTCCTGACTCCTAGATATTTTGCCCTTAGGCTCTTTTCTGTCCAAATTATAGTGACTAATGTTAGGGTCTGACATATAAACTATCATCATCCAACTTGTGGATCCATTTCTAAGAATTAAATGAAGTTGTTCTAGGAGGTAAAACACATAAGAATACACTACCATGCACAAACTTACCCTTCAAAGTATACCATCATCTGATAAATCACTTCCTGCGCCATCCAATGAGTCTTGGTCTTAATCCAGACCCAAAATATGCGAAGATTTCGCTATAATCATTGTTACTTACATTTTTTTTTAGCACCTATAGGCGTCACTGTATACTCACCGGTCACCAGAATTTTGATACACTAAAAATTGGATATCTGAATAACTAATAACTGACATACTGAATAACCATAATCTTGTTAACTAAAAGATTGTATAACTGGTAACCGAGGTAAACTGATAACCATAAAATATAATAACTCCTTTAGTAATTTTAGGTAAGTTTATGCTCTGATATGCAACTAATAACCATAAAACACAATAACTGCTTTAGTAGTTTAGGTAAAGTTATGGTCTGATATGCATCTACTATCCATTGCATCCCACTTCCAACATCCTTTCACGTCTTATTTGTTACCAACATATACTTCATAACTATACCTCAATGGGCGATCATATCCTCTAGGACCTTGGGTTTTTCCTGCCCGTTGCTTAGGCAGAAGGTTAACTATTGCTCTAAGTTTCGTGGCACGATTTAGAGTAGAAATAAGTGAGACAAGCCTGAATGTATTGGTAGCTAATTGTTTATGTGAGTGGCTGGCACACACATATAAAGGAAACTCCATTGGATACGACTTCATAGACTCCCTAAGACTTTTGAACCTAGTGCTCTGATATTAAGATTTGTCACGCCTCGTACCTGGCCTGGACGTAATACGGCACCCGGTGCCTGACTACATGTGATCGAACGAACCAACTGGCTGGTTGAATTAATATGTGATATCATAACATACTGAATGCGAAAGATAAACTTACACATATTGATATACTGAAAGTCTAAATGAAAATCAAAGTGTGAAAATACTAATACAATTTTGAAACATATTTGTAGCAAACATAGCTTAACATGAAAAACATGTGACTCTATCTAACTGTTACTCTAGTCTATAAAGCCTCTAATGAAATACTAAAAATACTGACTATCTGAAAATACTGAAGACTGTAAGGTAAGATAATGCCCCGAAAGAACTGGGATCACCAACTAGCTGATACGAGAATCCTAGCACTCTGAATCGTCAACCTATAAATCATTACCTGCATCATGAGATACAAGCCCTAGGCAAAAGGGACGTCAGTATATTTAAATTGCACTGATATGTAAAGCCACTGAAAGAAAGAAATATAAATGTTAAAACTGATACTGAGCTGATAACTAAGAATTGATAATTGATAACTAAAATAATCACTGTTGAAATTGGAACTGAAATGAAAATTGATAAATGATAACTGATAACAGAATTGAACAAAGGAAGTAAGGATATGAATACTCCCTCTTCTGAATGATGAACAACCTGTTTATCTGAATAAATAAGATTCTATGTCAAGCCCAATATATATATGTGCACAAACTGCAGCCTCGAGCCCAAGCATACGTATACATAACTGCAGCCTCGGGCCCAAAGATGCATAAAGCATAAACTACGGCCTCAAGCCCAAAGATGTATAAAGCATTAACTGCGGCCTTGAGCCCAAATACAGGTGTTCAACATTTAGGTATTTAAAAATAGGAACTGAGAATTATAGTGTAACACATGATACTGAATATTGAACCATACTGAGTTACATGATACTTGAATGTTGAATAAAACTGATTTGAGACATATATTCATGAACTGATTATGAAAAATTATTCTTCAATTATTTATGACATGCTAATCTAGAGTGAGACTTATGGGAATTAAACACATCTATATTGATTTCGCACTGAGATCACAACGTTTAGAATGAAAGTCGTGAACGAATTATAAAGCTAAAGAATAGAAGTTCTATAACTTTTTAGGAAAACTAGGCTTAACTATATTTCTTAGCCAATTAGTACCGTCGTAAAAGAAATATAGTAGGGTGAATCATTAACATTCCCGAACATAGAGAATTAGCCTCGCATATCTTAAATTCCTGCTCTTGGACCTAATACAACATTCGCCAACCCTTTCATCTTTAGTCTATATCAATACATGTCAAAGGGATTCCATATTAGCAAAATTACTCATGTTTTGATCACTTCGGCATTTTATCAAATACTTGGTGGGTATAAAGCTTCATAACCCTCACTAATGATGTTTCTTCACCCAAAAATCAATTCTCTTGCTCCTAGATAAATTCTAAAATCTCAAACTACTATAATAAATACAATTCTTTATCACCCATAGGATAAACGATATCCCTAATCAATAATCAACAACCCTAGTATATAACCCTTCATGCTTTTCTATCAAATCTGTAACATCCCGTAAATTTGGCTTAGGTATGAATGAGTTAAAGGAGTAGTAAGGTTATATTTTGGACATGTGAAGTCCCATCAGGATGAGTATGGGTAAATAGTTGTTTCAAAATCAAGATGAAAAGTGAGGTGCATAAAATTTAACAAAATTGACCAAGTTTGCAGAAGACCTGTCTTCCAGTAGGGTTTAGCGAAAATGTGTAACAAATTTGGGAACACTTAAAGCCTAAAAGTTGTAGGCCTTTGAAAAAAATTTCCAACGATATATTGTGGATCCCTAACGGATCTCTGTGTAAAATTTTATGAGTGTTTTACAGAACAATATGCAATATGCGCGCCCTGAGCGCGCGCCCCGAGCGCTCCTGAGTCAATGTTACTGCCATTTTGCGTGGTCAGGCCTTGGGGGAGCTCATGGAGGGGTCATTTTAAAGCCCTACTTCGTCCCCCACAGCCCCAAAACATAAAAACTTGCTCTAGAAAGGGGAACTCTCAAAAACCTAACTCTTTAAATGTCCCTCCACCACCCAAGGTAAGTTCTAATGGTGATTCTAAGTTAATTTCAATTTCCTAACATCTTATTAACATGGTTAAACCCTCCAAATCATTAGATATTTGATTGGGCATCATTGTTGAGAGAAGGAACCCTAGAATTCGAATTCAAGAAGATTGAACGTCAAGAAGGTAATATCTTCACTCTCTAGTTGATTATAGCATTGGATTAATGATTGTAGACTACAAGTTCATGAGATATGAGTTGATGGGTTTGATAGAAAAGCATGAACAATTATAGGTTTGGTTTGTTGATTGCTGATTATTGGTTAAGGGTGTTGTTTATCTTATGGATGAAGAAGAATGACTTTGATTATACGAAATTTGAGATTTTAGAATTTATCTCGGATCAAGAGAATGACTTGTTTGGCGTATAAACACCATTAATAAGGACTATGAAGCTTTATGTCACCAAGTGTTTGACAAAATGCTTAAGTGACTAAAACATGAGAGTTATTGCTAATATGGAATCCCTTTGACTTGTATTGATATAAATTAAAGTTGAAAGGGTTGGTAAATGTTGTATTGCGCTCAAGAGCAGGAAGTTAAGGTATGTAAGGCTAACTCTCTATGTTTGGAAATTTTAATAATTCTCCCTACACTACATTTCTTTTACGACGTTACCAATAGCCTCAGAAATATAGTTAAGCTTAATTCCTTGAATAGTTGTAGAACTTCTATTCTCTAGCTTCATAAATCGTTCACCACTTTCATTCTGAACATTGTGAGCTCAGTGCGTATTCAATATAGACTTGGGTTTGATGCCCCGAGTCTTAGTATAGATCACTCAATATGCCATAAATAGTTAAAATTTCAGTGCTCATAATCAGTTCAAGAATACATATCTCAGTCTAGTCCTATTCAGTATTCCAGTATTATGTAACTCAGTATGATCCAATATTCTAGTATCATATAACTCAGTGTGATTCAATATTTCACTATCATGTTTTGTAGTATGATTCTCGGTTCCTAATTTTAAATCCTTGAATGTTGAGCACCTGTATTTGGGCCTGAGGCCGTAGTTTATATGCTTTATGCATACTTGGGCCTGAGGCTGTAGTTTATGCTTTATGCATGTTTGGGCCTGAGGCCGTAGTTTATGTTTTATGCATTTTGGATCTGAGGTCGTAGTAATGTATACGTACAATTGGGCCTGAGACTGTAGCTTGTGCACATATATATTGGGCCCGAGGTCGTAGCTTATTCAGGTAAACAAGTTGTTCATCAAGAGGGCGTATTCATATCCTTACTTCCTTTGTTCTGTTCAGTTATCAATTCAGTTACTAGTTATCAGTTCAGTTATCAATTATTAGTTATCAGTTATCAGTTATCATTTCAGTTTCTGTTTCAATAGTATCATTTCAGTACCTATTATCAATTCTCAGTTATCAGCTTAGTTTCAATTTTAGCATTTATAATTCTTTCTTTTGTTTGCTTTGCATACCAATTTAAATTTATTGATGTCCCTTTTTCCCGAGGCCTGCATCTCACGATGCAGGTAATGATTTACATGTTGATGATTTAGAGCGCTAGGATTCTCGTACCAGCTACTTGGTGATCCCCAGGTCTTCCGGGGCTTTATCATTACCTTACAGTTTTCAGTATTTTCAACCAGTCAGTGTTTTTAGTACTTCATTAGAGACTTCATGGACTAGAGTAACAGCTAGACAGAGTCGCAAACTTTTCATATTAAGCTATGTTGGTAACAAATATATTTCAGAATTGTATTAGTATTTCCGCACTTTGATTTATATCATCCAGGCTTTCAGTATATCAGCATGTGTTAGTTTATCTTTCGCATTCAATATGTTATGATACCACATATTGATTCAGCCAGCCAGTTGGTTCGCTCGGTCACGCGTAGTCAGGCACCGAGTGTCGTGTTACGTCCAGGCTCAGGCTCGGGGCATGAAAAAATCCATCAACTCATATCTCATGAACTTAGAGTCTATAATCATTAATCCAAAGCTATAATCAATTAGAGGGTAAAGATATTACCTTTTTGACGTTCAATCATCTTGAATTCGAGTTCTAGGGTTACGTCCCTTAAACTGATGTCCCAATCGAATATCTAATGATTTAGAGTTTACCCATGTTAATAAGGTGTTGGGGAATTGAAATTAACTTAGAATCACCATTAGAACTCATCTTGGATGGTGGAGGGACCTTGGAGGAGGTTAGGTTCTTGAGAGCTTCCCTTTCTAGAGCAAATTTTTGTATTTTGGGGTGTGGGGGATGAAATAGGACTTTAAAAATGACCCCCGGGTGCACCCCCTCCCCCCTCCCCCCGCGCCTAAATGCGCAGAATGGAAGTAGCACTGCCATATGTGCGCGGCCGCGCACGGAACCATCCGGGAGCATACCTGGGCGCTCATATTGCGCATCGCTCTGTAAAACATACATAACTTTTTGTGCAGAGATCCGTTCGGTCTCCACAATATATTGTTGGAAAGATATTTCAAAGGCCTATAACTTTTGTGTTTTGAATTTTACTAAATTCACAGCAGAAGTTTACGAAATCCTTCTAGAAGATAGATCTTCCATAAACTGAGTCGTTTTTATCGAATCTTATGCATCTCACTCTCCGTCTTGATTCCAAAATAATTATTTTCACCCTTACTCATCTCACTAGTAATTCATGTATCTAAAACATCAAATTAATACCCATTTAACATATCCACACCTAGTTCGAATGTACGGGATATGACATTCATCTTCATTGGTTGGTCTCGGCATATCAGAATAAATGTGCCGTTATTACCTGCGTTGACATCTCATTCATTGAGATGCAAGAACAGTTGTTGGATATTGTGGTGTTCTTTCTTCCAAAATTACTTTTCTCTTTTATTTATGTTAGAAATGTATTTTTTTAATCTTATTTTATTTACGTTTGGAATTGTAGTAATGTAATTTTTATCTTTATAATTTAATTTCTTTCTGTGAAGTGTTAGGTTTATTTAACTTCATGTAGCAAATGAAGCATCTTTGTTTCTTTATGAAAATTCGCTATGTGTTATGAAATAATAAAAGAAGAAGAAGAGTATTGCAGGGAAGAGTAGGAGAGAGAATTCTTATTGAATTTTGGGATGAATTACAATGGAATAGAACCCTCTATTTATAGGGAGATGGAGACTTAGCCACCAAGTAATAAACCCTAGAATCTCTCTAAATATAGACATTCACCTTAAATAGAATCATATTTATAACACTCCCTGTTGAATGTCTATTCAACAGATAATGTGTACCTTAACTAAAATAGAACCCAATGGGAAAAAAAATCCAGAAAAGGAAAAAGAGTACACATATTTAATAATATGCCTTTTGGTTGCCTCGTTAAAAACCTTGCAAGGAAAATCAAGTGAGACAAAACCTTGTAAGGAAAAAAGAGTACAACGCGTATTAACTCCCTCTTATGAGAGCATCAATTCACATCCTTGAGCATTTGCATTCCAATCTTGTGCACCATCTTCAAAAGATCTTTGATACAGATTTGATAAAGAAATCAGCCATATTAACTTGAATGAATATATTGCACCTTGAAATTATCATTCTTGATAGAGATATAATGCCTTCATAAATATCGTAGAATGGCTCTTTTCAATATCTCCATATAGATTCTCGCTATCATATTATTATGCTTATAGTTATAGCAAGATATAAATGTGCACAAATTGCACTGAGGATGTGGTACTTCAAGATCAAGAATTGTATATGCTTCAAGCAACTTAAATCTTTCATGGAATGTCATATAAGTTAAGTCATATAAGCCATCTAAAGAGACTTTAGGTGCATATCAAGTGTTCATGTCATGCTAGATATATAAGATAAATAAAAGTGATTGCACACACTATTGACTTTATACTTTCAAGTGTTTGAACTGCAGGTCCAAAACAACATGTCTTTCATATGAAACCAATTCTACTTGAATTGTGGCTCTTCTATTTGGCCAATATTTTTGTGTCCATATTTGATAGACTTAAGATCCTCATCTATATTAGCGCTATGATAGATGTCATCGACAAACATTTTATATCGGTTCCAACCTCCTTATTTTTCATAAAGACATAACATAGAGATCTCTTCATTCATATATTCAGGTACCTGAATCTCTCATGAGATTTTATGAAGTGTTATGTCATGTGATCTTCTAGATCACTTGCCTCCTTTATTATGATCATTTGCTCATCTTCTTTATCAAGAAGCATATTTGAAACCGGTTGTCTATACGCTTTAAGCTTACCATAGACTTTGTCCTTCTAGGACTTAATATGAGCATTTGCAATGAGAATATAGTTACTTTCTTTGGGTCAGCAAATGCGTTTGACATGCTTTGCAATATATTGCAGATGAATTATTCTTTTTATGAACTTCAAGTTCATATTATCTTATTCGAGGATCTAGATGTACAAATGATAATTCACTCCATGTAACTTTTTCTCAATTGTTTATCCTGTCTCTCCCTCATGTTAGAAAACCTAACTTGCTTCCTCAACTTTGGGAACCCATCTTTGTGCGTTATGGCGTTAATCAAAATATACACCGCACATCAATAATAATAAGATAGAATTATTTGGTTCCTGACCCTGAACCACTTGTGAGGGGAGAAAATAATATACTTTCGTATATAACATATATCAAACTGATATACAAAACTCTGTTCTCATAAGCAATTGTTTAGCTCTTAAGTGAAGGCACTCAATAAATCATTTTGCCAAACCAGCTGTGATGTAAACCAATTTATCAAGATAAACTATCTTGAATAAAAAAAAAATTGGAAATTATGCTCTAAATCAAATTATTGAGCAAGTTATCTTGCAAACACCATGTTGTGGGTTAATAATAATCGCACATGTAACCATCTCATAGATGTATCTTATGTGGTATACATGGCAGGTGAATGGGCCCATATTCACCTTTGATATTTCCAGCATTCATGGGATTCAATCCCAATTTCAGTTGATTTATTAATTAATGAGAACAAGCAATATAAGAGAATTCGTAAAGAACTTTCTAGTTCTTTTAATATTTACCCATGTGAATTCTCTATTATTTTTGCACATCATACTTAAATTGATATGGTTAAACTAATTATACCAACTGAATAAATTATCAATATTGATAAACTTCAGATTTACACCATGATATGTGCAATTATCAATAAACTCTAAGTTTATTATGATATGAGTTTTTATATCAATAAATATCCACTTCATTGTGTTATTCTTTTATTTATGTAGTACAAATTGAAGAATAAAGCGGGTAGCTTTTCACATACATATTACCCCGCTACAAGTTGTAGTAACAGAAGATATTAAATCTTTCATTTATTTATAGTCTCAATATAATCAAGCGCTTTCACGTATGCTTTGGAAACTGAATAAGTTTCTTTGAGACTTACTACAACACAACGTATTATTGATAATCAATTTTCTCTAAAATAGTAATAATTGGCTCTTCCAGAGCTCTCAATTAATTTGGTACTATCACATATTCATACCATATGGTGAATATTTCTTATAATTAAAGAGAAAGTCATGCCATTATGGTTATGGTCAAAATTATATGCAAGATCTATTTCTTGCATTACTGTTGTCTTTTAATAATCACAATGCCAAAATATTTTGGTGTACAATAGGTACGTGACCAACGATCATTCATGCCATAATAATGATATTATTTTGTTATATCATCTCAAATCTCCTTCTAGAGGTGAGTGCGGTATGTTCACTATACCACTAACACGTTCATATTCTTTGAAGAATGAATATGTATTCATAAATCAGATGTTGTCACATTCACATCATGAATGGACCATAATCATCTATATATACTTTATAAAATCTCATGGCAAATCGATGACAAATATTATTTTCACATAGTGAAAGACTATTTTGAGAATCCTTATTATTCTCATTATCACAATAATGACGATTATAATTTCGTCTATTGTCACGTCCACATCCATTGATACATTCACGGTAATACTTTTGCCTTCTTTCAGACTTATCACATATTGATATCACATTCTCTTAAGGGAATGAGAATGAAGCAAATTCAATGGGACGGGTTTTCACTTCTTGTGCTAACGATCATACTTTTTTTTATGAACTTTGCTGAAGTTCAAGAAAAGTTAGTGTTAAAATATCTACTTCATAATGCATCACTGGAATAGTCATGATGAAAATAATATCAAAATAGCTA
>MU689406.1:75439-99870 GCA_026770625.1 Nicotiana glauca | reverse complement strand
AGCAGCTTCCTTTCTTCTATAAATAGAAGAGTTTTCAGTTCATTATGTACATCAGTTTGAATTCGAATAATATATCAGTCTCTCTCTATACTTGTCTTTACATTACATTATTTATTTTATAACAGAAAAATATTTTAAAATATTTTTCATCCATTTATTGAGCTAAAAAATTCCTCCATCCACCTTTTTGATTCAGTTATGCTTTTTGACCGTTAGGTGTTGTTAAATTAAAAATAATTATTATTCTTTTTGTAAAACTTAATTAAGATATTCTAAAAAAAAATCGTTTTTTAAACTAATGCACCATTTTCCAGTTTTTTCAGTGTTTTTAAAGCATTTGTTTTGTAAAAACTAAAAAAAAATTGTAAAAACAGAAGAAAAAAAATATTTTTAATAAAATATTTTCGTTTTTGAATTTTTTTTTCATTTTTTAAAAGAACGAAAATATTTTTTCTTTAAAAAAACTGGAAAATGAAATTAAAACGAAATGCTTTTAAAAAAACTGGAAAAAAAAATATTTTTCAAAAACAAAAAAAATTTGTTGAAAATATTTTTTTCAGTTTTTTAAAAACGAAAATATTTTATTAAAAACATTTTTTTCTGTTTTTTACAACAAAAAAAAAATCAGTTTTTACAAAAAAAAAATGCTTTTAAAAAACTGGGAAAAATATATTTTTTTTTTTGTAAAAACTGAATTGTTTTTTGTAAAAATTGAATTGGTTTTTTGTAAAAATTGAAGAAAAAAAAAAGACTTTACTAAATTATTGTATTATTGGTGCATTTGTTTAAAAAAACGAAAATATTTTGCTAATTTTTTTGTTTAAGTTCTACAAAAAGAATAATAATTATTTTTAATTTAGCATTAACCTAGTGATCAAAGGAAATAAGTGAACCAAAAAAGTGGATGAAGGAGTATTTTTAACACAATAGATGAATAAAGGGTATTTTTAAATATTTTCCATTAATTTAAAGACATTTTGAACCCTTCTCCGTTCTTTTAACGTAGAAGGTCATGAAAAAGAATTAAAAGAAGCAGAACTGATGATCAGAGCTGATTCAAGAAACAGAGGAATCCATCTATAGTATCCGTTACTGCAGAGAATATTTCTAAGAAAACCCTATGTGGATAGTAACAAGTCCATAATTGACGCTACTAATTACATAAAAAACAAGAAAGGGGAGTTGAATCTCATTCCATATGCCTTTAAACAGATGATGTGTATTCTCTATCTTCGCCACATTTTCTAAAATCAAGGCAAGCCAGCTTTGAAAGATGAGGATCAAGCACGAGTTTATAGTGTGTTTGAGAAGCCATTGGCAGCACGGGTGTATATGGACCGGGTTGATTCAGTTTTTATCAAAACCAAACCAAACCAATTATATCGGTTTGGATTGGTTCAATTTTGTCGGGTTTTCGGGTTTTTTTGTTACTTACATATTATTTCAATCTTATTTGGTTAAATATTTAATACATATACCTCTATTTAGTAACAATATAAAAAGTTGACAAACATATTATCAATTAAAATATTCTTATGCGAGGATTCCATTAGTTAAAACATAATAATTATTTTTTTAGTTGTCTGATAATAATTTTTCGTTGATATACACTTTCAGGTTATCCGAATTTAGTAATTAAACATAAAAATTAATATGATACCTAAGTATTAATAACCACTTCACATTCGAAAAAGATATAAGAATTTAATACATCTTAACATATGATATGAATATGTAAGAACAAAGAGATGGACGTATTTCAATAACACTTGATGAGAAATTGATCATACAACTCATTATTTAAGGTTAATAAATATGGAGCACTTCATATTCTATTAAAATTTATATCCCGCAAGAGAATCCCAAATATTTCTAGATATTTTTTAAAGAAAATTTTATATAAAATCTTAAATAATATATATAAATTTTATATATTTATATGTCAGGTTGGCTCGGTTTTTTTATTCAATACCAAACCAAATCAAACCAAACCGAGTCGGATTTTTTAATCGATTTGACTTGACTTTTCGATTTGGTGCGGTTTTTCGGTCCGATTTGTACACCCCTAGGGAGCACAATTTAATCTTGTTTCATAATTCACTACAAATGGAAGAGAGTATTAGAATAGTTTGCTGAAGAAGTTCTTGCTCAAGTTTCTCGGGGAAAAAAAAAAGAAGACAATTTCGTATTTTCACTGATATCATTTTATTCTTGAGAAATATTTAGTTTGATGGAAGATTTTTCCAAAAAAAAAATTAACTTTTTTTCGAAATCAGCGTTTGTTCATAAAATTTCCAATTTTCACTTGAAGGTGTATTTTAGAAATTTTCAAATATTTGAGAAACTGGAAAAAGCTATTTTTCAAAATTTTCATTCAAATCACTCACAAAACTTCAAAAACAATCCAAACTGAAATTTATGTCCAAACACAACTCTAAATTTCAAATACCATTTTCACTTGAAAAATCTTTTCACCATTTTTTCGAATTTTACAATTCTTATGTCCAAACGCTTTGGTGATTTAATTAGTTATATCATCTTTGAATATTGAATTTGTTTTTTTTTTTCTTAATAATTAAAATTTTTATTAATCACCAAAGATCATGCTTTATAAAGCCATAGTCCAGCTTATACTCAGCTGACTATGTAATCCTCATCTAAAATACTAGCTAAGATAACTACTTTAGCTACTAATCTACTATATCAAGAATTGTTGTATCTGCTTTCTAGTTCTAGGATTTGCTCTAACATTACAAATATAAGCTAGGTCTCTTGCTAAGAATTCACTGTTGCGATATCTGTTCTCAAATATACAAGTGTTCCTTTCCATCCATAGTGCATATGAAACTTTAGTGATTACCATCTTGAAAATATTGGCTCTATTTGATTTTCTTTTAGCTTTGCTGATGATCCATTTAAGCCTTTGATCCCAGCTATGATTCTTTGGATGGTCCTCTTGAATCCATTGCATTACTTGCTCCCACAAGTCTTCTGAGTAGGAACATGACAGAAATAAGTGGTCTCTTGTCTCTGTATGTCCTTGGCACAAGACACACTGTTGGTTTATGTTCATTCCCTACTTAGCCAATTTGTCCTTGGTTGGTAACCTTCCTTGTAGCAATAACCATAGGTTAAAAACAGCTTTTGGTCGAGCAGAATTCTGCATGATTAGGTTCTTCCAACTTACTCTTGGTAGATCTCCTAGAAGTTGTAGGTATATTTGCCTGATGGAGCACCCGTGAACATTTGAACTTTGGATTTGTTGTAGAATATCTCTTAAGGCAACTATTCTCCTCACCATCCAACTAGCCTGTTTAGGAATTGGCATATCCTCTAGATGTTGTTGTTCCACATAGAAGGCATTAATCCACATGATCCACAGCTTATCCTCTTTATGAGCTAGGTCCCAGCACACCTTTGCAATTGCTGCCTTATTCCATAACAGAAGATTGATGAGGTTCATTACACCAGCAGATTTAGGAGTACATATTCTCTCCTATGAAACATAAGCTTTTTTAGTGATGGTGTTGGATCCAGACCATATAAAACTTCTACAAATTGCTTCAACTATCTTCAGCACTTTGACTGGAATAATGAACACTTGAGCCCAGTAAGCTTGAATGCCAAATACCACAGATTGAACTAACTGCACTCTCCCAGCATAAGATAACTTCTTGGCAGTCCATGAAGTGATCTTGGCAGTAATTTTCTTAACTAAAGGTTGCCATTGGATCAAGGCAATTTTCTTAGTGGACAAAGGAATGCCTAGGTACTTGAATGGTAATTCTCCATGCACAAACCCCAGGTGATCAACAATCTGCTTCCTCACTTCCTATTTAACTCCCCCAAAATAAACTGAACTTTTACCCAAATTAGCCTGTAGTCCAAAAGCTTCAGAGAATTGAGAGAAGTATTGAAACATGGCAGTAATAGATTCTAGGTCCCCTTTGGCAAAGAGTAGTAGATCATCAGCAAAACTCATATGAGTGATACCCAGCTTTTTGCATCTTGGATGGTATTGGAATATGGACTCTTTCTCAATTCAGCAAGTGATCTACTGAGATACTCCATAACTATTGTAAACAGGAAAGGGGAAATGGGATCCCCTTGCCTAAGCCCCCTAGTAGCTTCAAATGGTTCTGTAGTTTCTCCATTGATAAGCACTGAAAAGCTAACTGTTTTGATGCACTCCATGATCCAATTAATGAATCTGGTTGGAAATCCAATCCCCTCCATCACCTGTTGTAGAAAGATCCATTCTACTGAGTCATATGCTTTCTGGAGGTCAATTTTGATCATACATCTGGGGTACACATGAGCTCTAGTGTAGTTTTTGACTAACTCATGAGCAAGGATAACATTATCAGTTATTTTCCTGTCAGGAATAAAGCCTGCTTGGGCTTCACAAATGATGTTGGGCATGATTTTTTAGAGTCTGTTGGCTAGGATCTTAGATATCATTTTATACAGAACTGAGCAACATGCAATAGGTCTATAGTCTTTGACTATGGTGGGTTTGGAGACTTTAGGGATTAGGGTAATAGTGGCACAGTTTATTGGTTTGTACATCTTGGAAGTTAGGAAGAACTCCTTGATGGCTTCTGTGACTTGTCTACTAATAATATGCCAAGCTTTCTTGAAGAAAACAACATTGTAACCATCTATTCCTGGGGCTTTATCATCTCCAATTGCTTTTAGACTCTCCAAAATTTCAAGATCAGTTACTTCTGCACAGAGATCCATTCTTTGTTGTTGAGATAGCATGGGACCATTAGCCATATACACTCTATTTGTAGCATGAAGGGATGCTGTTGTTGAGCCCATAAGTGACTTGTAAAAGCCCAGGATCTCCCTTTTTATGTCTACAGGTTCATTTACTTTTACACTCAGTCCATTTGTAAGTTCTGTGATTTGTTTTCTTTGTGTTCTCTCCTTCATAACTGCAGTGAAGTACTTGGTATTAGAGTCTCCAAGTTGAATCCACTTTGCTCTTGCTTTCTGTTGTACCACACTTTCTTCAATCAAAGACCACATTTCCAATTTTAATACTATCCCTTTCTCTTTCTGCAGTAAAGCATCAGAATATGACCTTGTCATTTGTTCTTGAATTTCCTTCAGCTCCTGTCTGGTGTGCTCTATCTTCTGAGTAATGCTCTTGAACTCCTTAACATTCAAGGCCTTTAGAGGGCCTTTCAGTGCTTTGAGTTTGGACCATATGGCTTTCATAGATTCAGGATTATTTGGAGATTCCCAGATAGATGCCACAAGCTGTTGAAAATCATCATGATCAGCCCATGCATTAAAGAATCTAAAAGGAACCTTGCCCTTCCAAGAAGAAGCTCCTAGAGTCGGTATCATAGGATTGTGATCAGAGATCTGGGGTTGATCATAAGCTGTTTCTATATGGCTCCACTTCATCATTCACTCATAATTGCCAAATACTCTATCCAATCTGCTACATACTCTATCTGCACCAGTCTGTTTGTTTGTCCAGATATAATAGTCTCCTTTCCAAGGTAGTTCTGATAGCCCTGCTTGTTGAATACAATGGCTAAACTCTTGAATCTCAGAGTAACTAACAGGATTACATGATTGTCTATCATTTGGATATAATATAGATTTAAAATCCCCTGCAACTAACCATGTATCTGTAATAGTTTTTGAAGAGTATTGTAGCTTTTCCCATAAAGACCTTCTTTGATCTATTCCATTGAATCCATAGACAACAGTGAGGTAGCAAGTAATATCCCCCTTTATACTTCTGACTATGCAATGAATGAGTTGAGGATCATCGTGAAGTCTAGTAACATTAAGCATATTTGTATCCCATAGGATCCATATTCTCCCATTTCTAGCTGCATTGTAATTTGTTAGTATGCCCCATCTAGGAACCATCAGATTAGCAATTCTGTAGGCATTTGCCTCTTTAACCTTAGTTTCTACCAAACCAACTAGGTTTATTTTATTACTTCTAATATACTCCCTAACTTCCTTTTGTTTATACCTTTTATTTACACCTCTAATATTCCAGAACAACCACTTCATTGGTAATTACTTGGTCCACCTCTATCCCCCGGTGGCACTGCATAATTGCTATTGGACACTGCTTCAAACCTGTTACTTACAGGAATAGGTGATAAAGGTGGAAAGTTAATGAGATTGAATTCTGGGCTCTGAACTTTTTTCCCTTTATCTTCCTGTTTTTCCATCTCTGGCATCAGACTTGGCAGCTCATTGGACTCTTTCTGACCTTTATTCATCTCACTTGTAACAACATGTTGTGGTGCTGATGTTGTTTCTTTTTTAGCAGGAGCAACATTTATAGGGGCCTTGGTTCTCCATTCCTGTGTAACTTTTGCCTTTTTCATTTGAGTAGGCTGGTGTGTAGCTGGTTTCATTTGGGTTGAACATCTGTGGCCTACAGTTTGACATTTCTCACAAAAGGAAGGCTTCCAATCATAGACCACATCTTGTAGGACTTTTTTCCATTTGGATCCATCACCTATATTTCACCTGGCAGCTCTTTGGTGACATTAATCTCTATAAGCATCCGAGCATATGAGACTCTAGTCTGTTTGGTTGTGCATTCATCAGCAAAAATAGGCTTCCCCAGAACACTTGCAATCCTGCTTAATGATCTCATTCCCCGGCAGGACATAGGGAGCTTGGGAAATTTAACCCATAGAGAAATATCAGTAGGGAATTCCTCAGTAAAGTCAAAGTCAGGAGTCCATGGTTTGAGAATTATACGTCCGTTAGATATAGAGTAAGGTCCACCACAGAGGATTTCTTTAGCATCTTCCATTGTTTTGAATTTGATTATGTAATACCCTTCATCATGATAAAATAGGTCTGGTTCTGGAACGTGTGACCAGTGAAGGCTAATAAACCTCTTCATCGCATTAAACCCAGGTCCATCACCTAAGATATAGGCAATTAACGCACATTTCCACTTCTTCTCTTCCTCCTCTACCTCTAATTTGTTTAATTGCACTATTGGCTGCCCATCTACAATTAGAGGCGGTATGTAATCTAGAGACATATCATTTGTTGCGAATCTGTTTTTTCTGAAAAAGGGTTGACCATGTTTGTTTAGGTTCTTCAGTTTTGTTGCTGATGACCACAGGTTCCTCCGTTACTTCTACTGCTGGTTGAGCTTGGTTCTGTGATGGACTCTGCATGGTTACTGTTCCATTGGTAGCTTTCTTCATCAGATCTAGTTTTGTTCCAATCTGAGCTGGGGAAACTAGATCCAGCTTCTTTGAGACAGTAGATTGGTGCGATGTCGACCCAATTGAGCCTATATCACCTGCAATTGATGAATCTGAGCTCTGAACTGTTGGAGGCGTGGATACTACTTTCTCCATAACTGGCTGCTTGATTGTTGTTATAAGGTTCTCCATAGCTGCTAAAGGTATTTTACGTGGTCGTCCTCTACCTCTGCCTCTCCCTCTCGCCATGGCTACAAGTTCAGCGTACGTTTAACTAACATGCGCCGAGAGCATTTTGAGAAGAAGCTAATATTGAATTTGTTGAACAATTTGATTAACATTCGTGTTCTATTTAAGTTACAAAATTTATATTTGTTGGTGATTGGTGAAGAATGTCATTTAACAGCTCCTTTCCTAGACAGTTAAATATCATTATCTTCTTTGATTTTATCATTAAGAAGCAGAGGATAAACAAATATCACCAGAGACCATATAATAATTGTAAATGCTTTTATTTTTGCACATAAACTGTGCAAGTATCTCTATGTCTAACCTTATAGAACAAGCAATTGAAGATCTTCTACCATTATCAGCAATTAAGGGACTTATCCAGAATCAATAATCCGAATTAAAAAGCAATTACCATATACAACTTACAGTCCCACTTTCCTCAGAACTGATAAAGAAATACAAAGGTCACATTCATGAATCCTTCAACTATTTGATTTATTCCTTCATAATGTAACGAATGAGCTCGTATAACTCCATTAGAAACATTAGCCATCAACAGTTTGACAGTCATTTCTAGGATTTATGTTGTGGCACAAAAAAGCAAAGCAACTTTAGATTTGCACCTAGATTACTGAAACTCAAAGAACAGTGGATTTCATGTTTCACGCCTGCGCATTCAGCAATTTCCTATAATTTCAGTGAGGGAAAGCCTGAATCTCTACAATGAATCATGGCACAGTTGCATGAGCATGATTGGTTTTGATATTGTTTTCTTCGCGTCTAACTTCCCTCTTTATCAGCTTTTGTGTTTTCCAATGAGGTGAATGTGAAGTTGCCCGAAAAGACAGCATCTTTATCTGTGCAAACATAAGCATCAAAATCCCATACGATAGCTCTGGAGATTAAATATCTTATTCAGTCTTCTAACCCAGTAAAATCCCAGACGTGGGGTCTACGGAGGGTAGTTTGTACGTAGACCTTACCTCTACCGCAAGGGGCAGAATGGTTGTTTCCAATAGACCCTCGGTTCAAGAATACGAAAAGACACAATAGATAAATAGCAGCAACAGAAAGCAAAAATATAATAACAGCATCGTAAGAGCCCGAAATATAAGCATGAATTGTTGAATACCTTCATCTCGTTTCCCAGTTTTAGTTAAAGTGAAGCTTTCAACAGAAATGGTTGAATACAATCAAAGTTTCCTCAAGTAGCAAAAGCCTCATGGTTAATGTTTGCTCTAATGGAACCTTAAATCAAAGACTTCTTTCATAATTACTGAACATTAGCCATTAGATTTATTTCTTATTGTTATTTTTAAGACAAAGTAACTTCAGTTAAATTAAGTTCAATGCATAAAAGGCAAAGCAACAGTCAAATCAAGCTTTTTAATAACTCTGCCACTATTTGGCTTCAGATGAATAGTTGGGAACATCTAGAATTCACAATAAATACATCATAGGGAGGGATAAAGGTATTTAAGCTAAAACCTATTTTGTTACCATCAGAAGTATATCTAATATCGAGTCAATCCCAACAAGAGGATGATGATCCTTAAGCCTAAAGAGGGAATTCGAAGCCAGCAAGTGATCCTGTAAATAATTTTTTTTCACCTACTTCTTGAGGACTGGCTTGAAGATATGCAATACGTAGATCACACATGTGACACCCTAGGCGAATCCCATATCGACAAAATACGGGAGAGATGCTGGGTATATAAGTAAATAGGCCTTAAACTCTAGTGACGCGTTTTAAATCCGTGAAGACCTAGGCCCAGAGCGGACAATATCACTAGCGGGCTGGGCTATTACAATATGGTATCAGAGCCACTCCGCATGCAACCTCTAATGGTGGTGGGGCAAACCTCAGTGAGGACGCTGAGTCCCTAAGGGGGGTGTATGTGACACCCTAGGCGAATCCCACATCGACAAAACACAGGAGAGATGCTGGGTATATAAATAGGCAGGTCTTAGACTCTAGTGATGCGTTTTAAACCCGTGAGGGCCTAAACCCAGAGCAGTCAATATCACTAGCGAGCTGGGCTATTACATATGAATAACAAAAAAGAGAAAGGCGCCTAGTTCAACTTTTAAGGTTTTTCTCCTTTTCTATGGAGAGAGCACTTGCGGAAAATAACTGGGTTTGTTGTTGTTGATATGGTGTTACTCAATTTGCAGGAATTCAGATGACTTCGAGGATCGTATCACTGCTCTAGGAACAAGTCGAAGAAGCAGTTGAGATTTCAGAAATTCAGAAGAGAAGAAGAAGAGTAGAGAGATCAGGAAATTTGATGTATTGTTATTCATATACCAAAGTGATGTTTACAACACTATATGTAATGATTCATACACTCTCAATGAAGTTGTAGTCTAACAGAATTTCTAATAGATTTGTTATTCAACCACTAACTAACTACTTTAACTACCGTAACTAACTTTCCCTCCCTTTTTAACTAACTTTTGAATAACACTTCTTTGGCTTCCAAATGCTTCTATAATCAATCTTAGCTCACTAAAAATACTAAAATCATGTATCAATACTCCCCCAAATCGAAGATCCTTGACCATAAGGATCAAATGTAGGGAACCTTGTATTCAAAACAGTAGCAAACTCCCAAGTTGCAGCTTCAGCAGGAAGGCCTTGCCACTTAACCAACACTTGTGCAACTGCTTTGTTTCCTTTCTTCACCATTCTTCTTTGTAATATACCTTCAGGATCAAGGCAATATGGACTAGCCAAGTCAAGAGTGAGTGGGTAAACAATCTTTGATGGAACTTCATAACACCTTTTCAAAAGTGATACATGTACTGTGGGATGGATTTGGACTCCAGCAGGTAGTAGTAGTGTATAGGCAACTGAACCCACCTTTTTTAGAATTTGGAAAGGGCCATAATATTTGGAAGCTAACTTATGAGAAGTATGATTGGATATAGTGACTTGTTTGTATGGTTGAACCTTAAGATAGACCCAATCCCCAACCTCAAACTGCCTATCACTCCTGTGAGCATCTGCTTGTTGTTTCATTCTGTGTTGAGCCCTCCTGAGATGGTATTTTAGTAGTTGAAGTTTCAGCTCCCTGTTGATTAAAGTGTTATCCACCTCTGCTGATGCTGATTCCCCTGGTAAGTAAGGTAAGTGCAAAGGAGGGGGTCGACCATACAAAGCTTCATAAGGTGTTGTTTTTATTGCTGAGTGAACTGATGTATTATACCAGTACTCAGCCATAGGCAAGCAAGAGTACCAGTTAGCAGCATCATCATTGCAATAACACCTTAAGTAGGTCTCCAAACTTATATTCAATACTTCAGTCTGCCCATCAGATTGAGGGTGATTCGCAGAGGAAGTATTTAACTGGACTCCTTGCAATGTGAATAGCTCTTGCCAAAATTGGCTAAGAAACAGCATCTCGATCACTGGTAATAGTGTCAAGAAGACCATGTAATCTCACCACAGTGTCTAAGAACACTTGAGCTACAGATTTAGCAGTGTAGGGATGCTTCAATGGAATGAAGTGACCATACTTACTAAGTCTGTCTACCACTACTAATATTACCTCATGCCCCTTTGATTTAGGTAGACCATCAATGAAATCCATACTAATTTGAGACCATAACACATCTGGAACGGGTAATGGCTGTAACAGTCCAGGATAAGCAGCGAAATCAGACTTGTTCTTGTGGTAAATATCACATTTTTGGATACAATCCTTCATCTCCTTCCTCATGCCCTTCCAATAGAACAAGGTAAGTAATCTCTACAAGGTAGCTTCAACTGAGTGTCCTCCTTGAGGGGTTGTATGCCATAGAGTCATGATGGTTCTTCTCAGTTGAGGCTCCTTACCTATCACCAATCTGCCTTTTCTTCTTAGTTGATCTTTGGACCATGTGAATTGTTTGTGAGTGAGAGGATCAGCTTCTAGTTCTTCAATTCTTGATCAGAACTCCAGCTATTAGTTATAGCTTGAAGGAGATCAGTATCACCAGATGACACTAGTAGTGTCAATATTTCAGCTCCAGTTACCCTAGAAAGGGCATAAGCTACTTTATTTTCTACACCCTTTTTGTACTCAATTAAGTAATCAAATGGCATTAACTTGGTCAGCCATAATAATTGAGAGTTGGTGTGCAATGTCTGCTCCATAAGATACTTCAAGGCCCTCTGATCAGTTCTGATGATGAATTTCTGCCCCAGCAGATACTGTGACCATTTAGTCACTGCATGTACCATTGCCAATAGTTCTCTATCATATAGAGATAAGGCTGCATGTTTAGGTGATAGAGCCTTGCTAATAAAGGCTATGGGATGCCCTTCCTGCATAAGTACTGCTCCAATCCCCTGACCACTAGCACCAGTTTCTACAATGAAGGTTTTTGTAACATCTGGTAAGGCTAGAACAGGAGCCTTAGTGAGTGCTGTTTTCAAGGCTGCAAAAGCTGCATCAGCTGAATTTGACCATTTGAACCCATCCTTCTTAGTTAAGTCAGTTAAGGGTTTGCAAATCACCCCAAAACCCTTGATAAACCTTCTGTAATATCCAGCTAAGTCTAGAAATCCCCTAAGCTGTTTGAGAGTTGTTGGTGTGGGCCAATTTTGGACTGCTGCTATCTTTTGAGGATCAGTAGACACTCCTTCAGCTGAAATAAAGCATCCCAAATACTCAATCTTTTGAACTCCAAAGAAGCATTTGCTCTTCTTTGCAAATAGCTGGTGCTTAGTCATTTCCACAAAAACAGACCTCAACTGAGTCAAGTGATCCTCTAAGGTGCTGCTGTATATAAGGATATCATCAAAGAAAACCAGTACATGTTTCCTAAGAAACTTCTGAAAAACAGAATTCATTAATCCTTGAAAAGTTGCAGGAGCATTTGATAGTCCAAATCGCATAACCAGGTATTCAAAATGACCAGAATGAGTTCTAAAGGCAGTCTTAGGCACATCTTCCTTTGCCATTCTGAGTTGGTGATATCCAGATCTTAAGTCTATTTTAGAAAAGACCTTAGATCCTCCAAGCTCATCTAATAGATCTTCCACAATAGGAATAGGAAATTTATTCTTCACAGTGTGCTTATTTAGATCTCTATAATCAACACATAACCTCCACGATCCATCCTTTTTCCCCACAAGTACTACTGGTGATGCAAAAGGGCTGCAACCTAAGTTGCACGGACTCTTCAATTTAGGTGTCGTCCCCGTCCCGATACGAGACTTGGACGGGCGCTGGAGCGGCAAACGTCCCGGATACGGTCAACCGACTTCGGACACTTTGACCGGAGTCCATCGACAGATTTGGGAGAAAAATTGAGAATTTTGATTTCTCAAAATCAAAAATTAAACAGATTTAAGTTATGGAAAATGTCATACCTTCAATATTGTAGTATTTTTGTCTCATATTTGCTGCTTTGTGTGTTGGAGAAACCAAAAATTCATGTTCTGATTTTTTACTCCATGTAACCCTAGCAGATGTAGATGGAACTTTGCCTTGAATTGCTTTCTTTTCCTCTTATGAGGTAAGAACGAAGGGACGTGAACAAGCGTGAATGGCGATCTGTTCGCGCTTGAAAGGAGTTGAGGAATTTTGAGCATCAGTAAGAGGAAGATGAGAAGTTGGGGAAGATGAGGATTTGGGGAATTTTGAGGAAGATGACCGAAGATCTGCGTTCCTTTCCTGAAGAGTGAAAACTCTTAATTTTGTAATAATATAAAGTGACCGCTTTATTCTCCATTATATGCCACTTGTCCCCTTTATTCACCACACTTGTGAGTTGTGTTGTGACACGATTTTTTATTGCTATTTGCAAATATTTCTTTGCTAAATAATTTATATATTCTTTCTCATACAATGTATAGGAAACTCTCAGGGGTTGGCCTGGTGGCAATTCACTTGAGCCTTGGGGTTTGCTCCCTTTCAAGGTCTCAAGTTCGAAACCCACTGGGTGCAAACAATTTTTGAGGGCCATCGGACTGGGTAAAACCTGAATTAACCGTGGTGCACTTGCGGGAAACTCCTTGCCGAGGGCCTGTCCCCCGGGATTAGTCGAGGGCTCTTAGAGACTCGAACACCCGGTGCAAATCAAAAAAAAAAAGGTGCAAACAATTTCTGAGCGGACTGGGTAAAACCTGAATTAACCGTGGTGCACTTGCGGGAAACTCCTTGCCGAGGGCCTGTGCACCCCCGGGATTAGTCGGGGCTCTTAGAGACTCGGACACCCGGTGCAAATCAATAAAAAAAAAAGAAAAAAAAAACAATGTATAGGAATAATTCTAAATTAATTATTAGCATATTGATTTTTTGCTAAATAATTTATATATTTTAATCGCGTAAAATTAATTTATACGAAATTATTTACTAGTTGTACAAATTTATCGTAACTTAGTAGTATTGTATAATTTTCAAATATGTAACTTTTATTTTGAAAAACTAAAAGATTATATGTCCAAATGTACAATCAAAATTAGGAAGTTTGAATCTGGAAAAATAAAAAATATATTATATAGAATAGAAGAAATAATAGATATTGACATAAAAAATATTGTGAATAACTAAAATGTAGAAAAAGCTAACTTATTATATTAGTGATCATGTCTTCTTAAATTTTTTCCTATCAATATAAGTTCAAAAAAAAAAATACTTGAAATATAATTAAATAATAATTAAGGTTATATAATTTTGAAAAAATTACATTATTTAACTAGACTTGTTGGGGATCACATTATTAAATAATAGTTAAGGATATATAAAGCTATCGAAATATTTGAAATGTAATGTTAAGTAGATGGACTTTAATAATAGGTAAGGTTATATACTTATTGGAAAAATTACTAATTTAATCGATAACAAAACATATACACTATTATATTAGGGATCCCATCTTATAAGATCATTTGATCATTCCTATCAGTACAAGTTATGACCAATCGAAATACTTAAAATATAGTTAAATACTTGGAAAAATCACTAATTTAATCGATAACAAAACAACTTATAAGATCGTTTGATCATTCCTATCAGTACAAGTTATGAACTATCGAAATACTTAAAATATAGTTAAATACTTGGAAAAATCACTAATTTAATCGATAACAAAACAACTTATAAGATCGTTTGATCATTCCTATCAGTACAAGTTATGAACTATCGAAATACTTAAAATATAGTTAAATACTTGGAAAAATCACTAATTTAATCGATAACAAAACAACTTATAAGATCGTTTGATCATTCCTATCAGTACAAGTTATGACCTATCGAAATACTTGAAATATAGTTAAATACTTGGAAAAATCACTAATTTAATACGTGAAATGAAATCCCTTGTAATGGATGATGAATGGTGGGATAACATTGATTATTTTTTGAAGTTTACGGAACCTATGGTAGATATGCTTCGAAGTGCCGATCTTGATAGTCCAAAATTGCATCCCATTTATGATATGTGGGATAAAATGATTGAGAAAGTTAAGAAAATTATCTATGAGCATGAGGGGAAGGATCTTATTTCCGGTCAATCAAACTTTTTTGATACAATTCATGAGATTCTTGTAGCTAGGTGGAACAAAAGCAATACTCCTTTGCATTGCTTGGCACACTCTTTGGTCCCAAAATACTGTCACGAATCATGGCTTCAAGGTGAAAATGGAATTCGAAGGCAAGCTCCTAATGAAGATCAAGAAATCTCAACAAATAGGGTCAAATGCTTTCAAAGATACTTTAAAGATGATGAAATGAAACAAGTCTCATTGGAGTATGGATCATTTTGTAGTGGGGGTGGTTATTTTGGTGAGCCTCATGTGATTGAGGCTATGATGTATGAGGATCTTCTTTCTTGGTGGGCAAATCATGGTGTCTCAGCTCCACTCTTGCCAAGATTAGCTTACAAGTTGCTTACTCAACCGGTTTCTTCCTCTTGTTGTGAAAGAAATTGGAGCACATATTCTTTGATTCACAACATCAAGAGAAACAAATTAGCAACTTCAAGAGCCGAAGATTTAGTTTTTGTACACTATAATCTACGGTTGCTCTCTCGCAAGAAGGAAAAGTATACATGTGGACCGAGCAAGTATTGGGATTTGGGTATGTCTATATTTTTTTTATTCGATATTTTCCTCAATTAATTATTTTGCAAAACTCTGTTCCATTTTCATGAAAACTTTCTAATATATCAATTCTTTTTAATCTATTGTTACTTTAGGTGGAGATCAATTTGATATTGATGAGACAATTGATGGTTTAACCGAGCTATCAATAGATGAACCTCAATAGGAAGGAGTGATCTTTGGAGAAGAAGTTGAAGATGTTGTGGAGATAAGCTAGGGCCTAAGAGTAGTTAACTTGAGTAACTTGACTATGCTTTGTTGCTTTTTATTAGTTTACTTTAGATCAAATGTAGTATTATTTTTGGTAAAAAGGTGAATTTCTACTTAGAGTATTGAACTATTGATTAGTCATGTAATTTACTAATTATTAATAGCTAAATTGTGGATGAAATGAATGTCTTTCTTTATGTCTTAAATTTTAAATTTCTAATTTCACACTTTCACTTTGTTTAAGATCTTATTTTCAAATTCACAATACAAGTTACATTCTTTATATCAAGAATCTACCATTCTTGTTGTTGGATAAAAGGTTAGATCTTTTCTTTCTTTATATGCGATTCGTTTAATTAAATTTGTTCTATTGTAATATTCTTTTAACATTTAGTTGCTATTTTGTTGTGCTTGTAGGAGAATGAACGAATAATGTCCATCTTGGGGAATGAAAGATTGAATTCTACAATATTCATGTAAGTTTTTCACATAATATCTCTCAATATTTACAATATTTTTATAGCTCTATTTTTTATTATTTTGAATTTTCTTAGCCGTATCCCCGCACCCGTATCCATATCCGGATTCGCACCCCCGAATCTTAAAATTTAGATTTTGCCGAATCCGATACTCGGAACCGTCCCGTATCGGATACCCGCACCCGAGTCCGAGCAACTTAGGCAACAACTAGGTTTGAATAATACCTTGATCTAACATCTGCTGCACAAGACCCTCAATAATATCATTTTTGACTGAAGGATATCTATAAGACCTTTTATTCACAGGTTCAGTACCATTTTGTAGTACAATCCTGTGATCAAAGACACCCATAAAAAGAGGTAATCCAGTAGGTTCTTCAAATAATGCAGAATATTCCTTGAGCAATTGAGTTATACCATCATTTATCACAGGGTCCTCATCAGTTTTAATGGCATGCCATTGATCTTCTGTCTCCCCCATAGGCACCACTTGTATCATACACAATTGAGACATATCTCTTGTATGTTTGGCTAATTTCTCAGCTTCCTGCACCCTCACTTGATTGCCAGCACCTCTAAGAAGGTGTTTTCTGCCTTTATACCAAAACTCCATGGTTAACTTCCTAAAGTTCATTTTTATATCCCCCAGTGTTAGTAGCCATTACACTCCCAACACTACTCCACATGAGCCCAAAGGTAACAGTAAAACTCTGCTAAAAACTCAGCACCTTGTAGTAGCCAAGTGATTGTACATACTCTATCTACCATCATATTCCCATTAGCTGCAGCTACTAATTGAGGTTTAGTAGATTGAATTTTACAGCCAAAGTGTTTGACCAATTCAGGATCTATGAAATTATGTGAGCTACCAGTATCAATCAATATACTTAGGGCCTTCTTTGCATGATAACCAGTAACCTTAAGAGTTCTGTAACCCAATGAACCATTCAGAGCATGGATGGAAATTTCCATTTGTTCCGTACCTTGAGATGATTCCAATAGGTTTATTCCTTTATCGTGAATTTCTAACTCCTGTTCTTCCCCTGTATAAGGCCCTTCCTCTATCTCCTCCAGTTCCAATATGTAGAACTGTTTAGAACTATTACATCTATGGCCTGGTACATATTTTTCATTGCAGAAATAACACAATCCTTTTGCCCTTTTTTCATTCATCTCCTCTATGCTTATTGCTCTCTTAGTAAAACCCTTAGTATAGCTAGAATTACCAGAATTAGGAGTTGGCAATAGAGGCTTACCATTACTGCTTTGTGCCACATATCGTTTAGATGAAGAACTGGTTGCATAGGTCTGTTGTTTAGTTGCAGCTAAATAAACTTCATGCATCCTTGCAGTTCTGTACACTTGAGACAAGGTAGTGGGATTAGTCAACTTCACAGCAATATTCAACTCATGCTTCGAACCCCCAATGAAACAACTGATCGCATTTTCTTGAGATAACCTCACTCTATTCAAATTTCTTTCAAATATAGCCTGGTATTCCTTCACACTACCAGTCTGTTTGATCTTTTGATCTCTTCCATAGGGTCATTGAAATCAGCCCCAAACCTTTCCACCAATGCCATCACATACTCATTCCAAGTAGCAGGTTGTAAGTACTGCCTATACCTCATGAAAGAGAGATGCCATTGGATGGCTTCCCCTTCCAGTTGTAATGCTGCTACTTCAACCCTTTCTTCAGCCTCCACTTTTTCCATAGAGAAGTTCAATTTTGAACAACCATGATCTCAGATCTTTCCCATTGAATCGTAAAAAATCCATCCTCAACCCAGTGTTTTGGACAGCGCGCGGCGACAAATAGCGACGAGGGCCCGCTTCACTGAGGCGAGAGGCGCGCAGCGAAGCGCTCGCCTTTTTGATGTGAGGCGACAATTTATACAAAAACATAAAATATTATATACATATAACTAAAAGCTCAATAACAATAACATATAATAAATATATCATTCAAAAATTAAAGACTCAATAGATACTAGATGGTCATAGACTCATAATAGTTCATAAATTTAAGCAACTTAGCAGAATTGCAGAAAAGTGAAAAACAGAGAAAGAAAATAAAAGGGTTACAGAGAAAAAACAGAGACAGAAGTTACTGCAATATTGCCTCTGCTTGGTTTTGGAAAAACAGAGAAAAAAAATTAAAAAGAAGAGCTGAAAGAGATGATGGAGAAACAGAGCAAAGAAGAAGAAAAATAGAGAAAAGATAGGAAGAAAGAAGAAGAAAAACAGAGCAAAGATAGGAAGAAAGAAGAAGAAAAACAGTGCAAAGAAGAAGAAAGAAAAACAGAGCTGGGTGAAAGAGACACAAGCAAAGAAGAAAGAAGAAAGAAGAAGAAAGGAGAAGAAGAAACATACCTGGTCGCTAGGCAGAGGCAGACGATGGAAGAAGAAGAAGAGGCAGAACCAAGCCCTAATTTTTGTCGATAGGAGCAACTCGATGGAGAAGAAGGGTATCGTACTCTTACAGATTAAAACCCAAGCCCTAATTGGTTAAGTATAAATGCTGCCTTTTTAATTTGTGACTTATACTCAAAATAGCGACGCCTCTGGTCGCCACTCGCCTCGCCTCGCCTCGCCACTCGCAACAGAGGCAGAGGCGCACGCTATTCTGCCTCGCAACGCAACAGTCCCTGTGTGGCGCTACATGCTCGCCTCGCCTCGCTACACGCCTTTAGCGTTGTAGCGAGCGCTATTTACAACACTGCCTCGACCACCTAGAGAAATTGGAGTTATGATGATTACAACTCGCAGGGCTTTTCTCTCGATGGGATCTAGCTTCAGAAGGTCCATCATCATCTGTTGCTGGAGCTTTATCCTTCTGGTTCTCTCTTGAATTTGTCATTTGCTCTTTCAATTCAAGGACTACTTGATCTAACTGTTTTAGAGCTAATACTTCTCCAGATAGAGTGCCTACATCAGCTATTAACTTCTGCATCAACTCTCTTAAATCAGAGTTTTCTTCGTTTCCACTATCAGCAGTTCGTGCTCCTTTTGCCATGAGTCCAAAGATCATACAGCTATGATACCAATGTTACTCGATTTGCAGGAATTCAGATGAATTCGAGGATCGTATCACTGCTCTAGGAACAAGTCGAAGAAGCAGTTGAGATTTCAGAAATTCATAAGAGAAGAAGAAAAGAGAAAGAAGAAGAAGAGTAGAGAGATTAGGAAATTTGATGTATTGTTATTCATATCCCAAAGTGATGTTTACAACACTATATGTAATGATTCATACACTCTCAATGAAGCTGTATTCTAACAGAATTTCTAACAGATTTGTTATTCAACCACTAACTAACTACTTTAACTACGGGTGTGCATTCAATTTATCGATTTGATTTTGAACCTTATCGATAATTACTTATCGATTATCGATTTGTACATATGCTTATCGTTATCGTTTCAATAAATGTTCAATTTATCGATTTTTGGGGCTTATCGATTCAGTTATCGATTACACCAATAAGAAAATTTGCGTGATTCCACGGAAAGTATATCGTTATAAACACGCCTAACTAATATGGACAAAAAGAAGCTAAAATAAGACGAACATTATTTATAACATAAAAATTGTGTCAACAAGCACATGCAACGAAACTAAAGTAAAGGATCAAATGTATGCCACCAACACTCCAACGGTATAAAAAGAAAAATACATCATCACGACTAATTTTGTTTTCCATTAATTGGAACTTCATTCCCTTGAGCTTTAAATATGATCATTCCTTAAATATGGTAGAGGAAATAATAGGGTTAGGGACTTAGGGTAAAGGAAAGGGTACTATAGAATAAGGGTAAAAAAAAATTAAAAAAATTTATGAAAAAATTAAATTTTTTTTCTATTTAGTATATCTTATCGGTTTATCGATAAACCGAAGAGGACAAATCGAAATCGAAATCGATAACTCGATAAGGAAAATTTCGAAATCGAAATCGATAAACCGATAACAAATAATCGATTCGATTTATCGATAAACCGATTCGAATGCACATCCCTAACTTTAACTACCGTAACTAACTTTCCCTCCCTTTTTAACTAACTTTTGAATTACACTTCTTTGGCTTTCAAATGCTTCTATTATCGATCTTAGCTCACTAAAAATACTAAAATCATGTATCATATGGAGAGAGAGCAAGAGTATAGAAACCCTTAGGAGTTATGAGCCTATATGCTTTTCACATGAACTGATTCAGTACAAATTAGTTGGGACACAATTCGTACCTGTCAATGACAGACAGTTGAACTCCCTGCGAACATACCTACACATTGCCTGCAATGACCAAATCAAACAAATAAGCATGGTGTGCAGACCATCGCCTTTGACACAATCTGGTCCAAATGTCCAACATCCTAATACAAAAACACAAAAAGCAACAAAAATACAAGGAAAAATACTAGAAAATATGCACCAAAATTGTAACATAGTCAATACCAAGTCAAAGCTGCAAGAACATATATAAAGAGCTTCAGGAGAAATAACACCAAATTCTACATACCACACAAGAGTTGAAAGAACTAAAACTTTTGTTTTATAAGGCATGATTTTTCAAAGAACTATAATTTGTGTAAGTGTTATAATTCTCTTCTGTGCAAATATTGGACATTCTTTCACTAATAAAAGCACCCGAAGTATCAGATAAAAAGAAAAAGCACTCTAAGTATATGTATGAACCCTCAGGGGTTGGCCTGGAGGCAATTGACTTGAGCCTTGGGGTTTGCTCCCTTTCAAGGTCTCAAGTTCGAAACCTATTAGGTGCAAATAATTTCTGAGGGCCATCAGACTGGGGTAAAACCTGAATTAACCGTGGTGCACTTGCGGGAAACTCCTTGCTGAGGGCTTGTGCACCCCCGGGATTAGTCAGGGCTCTTAGAGACTCGGACACCCGGTGCAAATGAAAAAAAAAGTATATGTATGTACACGTGCCTGGACTGGAAGCAGGGCTGCATCATTTGGTAAAGATGTACCATCATCAGAGAAGACATTCCTACAACATAGAATATCAGAAGAATAATCAGATAAATCATATAGAGTCTCTTTAGTAAACTAAAAGGCCATCACGAGTTTAAATTTTAATTGACATTTGCCAAGAATAAGAAACTCCATCCTTGTCATTTATCAAAACTAGAAACCAGATCTTTCCTTATATTCCTCTCCCATGTCAAATCCTAGTTCGTGATAATACCATAGTAATATCAACTAAAAATCATTCAGCTTTGATTACTACTAACAGCATGTTCTCAGCTCAAGAACAAGAAAACTCTCATTTTTGGTGAACTCCAAAAAAAAAAATAGGTATACTCAATGAACGAAGGGTAATCATCGCATGCCAAAAAACCAGATATATAAAAATAAATAGAGTAAATGAGGCAAAGCGGATTCTGATGGGCGACTGCAATATAGTTGGCTTCAAATTCTCTAATCCTCTTCTATGGATAAAATCATAAAAACAGATTCCAAAATTAACGACAGTAAGGCCAGGAAACACTGGGTCATGCCAAATAGCACCAAGGATACACTGGGTCATGCCAAATAGCACCAAGGACCTGCTGTCATGCTGGAATAAGGTGAGAAGAAGTGCAAGTGAGAAGAATAGGTGGGATCTGATTCCTGCCTGCATATGGTGGATTATCTGGAAAGAGAGAAATTCAAGACGTTTTGAAGACAATGCCAGCTCAACTCAGAAGATAAAAATGAACTGCCTACTATTATTTCATTTTTGGTGTAAACAAGAATACAAAGTGGACACAGAAGCTTTAATAGATGTTCTAGGGACTCTGTAAGAAGATAGGAATTTTTGTTGTATATTTTGGTCCGTTTCTCTGTAATTATGGCCAGCACAGCCTTTATGCTTCTGAATATAAAAATTTTTAAAAAAAAAAAAAAAAAAAATAACGACACTAAGGCATATGCTTTTGTGACGGTTTTTTGTTTGTTTCCTGCTACTTCAGCAAAGAACCTTCTCTTTTCCTCTTATTTATTTTCTTCTCAAACTTTGATGCAGCACTCATTCAAAATGAGGGAGAAGCAATTCAGTAAGAACATAAAAGCAATTCAGTAAAGCTACATTAATAGTGATGCATTTGTAGATGTACTAATCATTCCGTTAAGGAAAAATCAGACAATAAGAACAATGGTACCCGTACTTCATCTAGATTGAAGTGAATTCAAGGTCTAAGTGATTTTAATTTATATAAAAGTAAAGTGTCTGACTTGAAAGAAACAGCAGAATTTTCGAAGGCAAAAGCAGAAATATACAGTGCCTTAAACTTAATTGCATTTTGTTGATAGCTTTTTGGTGCAAACTAGTTTTTTTAACAGATATAGATGATATTTTAGACGCAATTGCTGATTTACACAACCTGCAATTCGCCTGTTGCACTGGCTTAGTGCAAATATTTACCCATCAAAAAATAAAAATAAAAAGAGTCATAAGGCAACCAAAACAACTTGTTCAAGAAATAATTTCCTTGTAAACTCTTCTCAGATCTCATCTCAAAGCAATGTCATACTTTAGAACCCACACTTCTTATTTATCTTTTGAAGACATTTCAACCCAGTGATAGCAATTTAGCAAAAAGCTAAAGCTTCTCAAAACCAGGAACTGCAGCAAAGGCTTCCAGAATTGCACGATCAGCAGGTACACACACACGACACTTCTCCACATTTCCCATCAACCAAAACCCTCAAAATTAGGAATATAAAATCTTTTCGAAGAAGGGCATCAAGAGATTCCCTCATATACACACACACACATATCTTTATATATATATATATATATATATAAAGATTCCTCATGCCTTGGCTTTTCTCCAGTTCTGCTGCTTTAAGCCAAATGTTAGAAAATGACTCTGAGAACTGCTTTCCAGTGTGGATAATGGATCAGCCAACCGAATACTCATTCTCAATCTGATAAATATCCAGCTTAAATTTTTACAACCTTCATCCACCGAGAGCTTAGAGCTTATTTTCTGACAACTGCAAGCATATGAGGACTGAACAGTGCATTCAAAATAAGGTCTTGAAGCTTTTCTTAGCTAAGGTCTATAAACTTCTTATGCTTATTTTCTAATAATTATTCAATTTAATTCATGCAACTGTGCGCTGCTCGTAATAGTAATAATCTGCTAAGTGAAAATTCTGACAAATACGAGGAGCTTTACATAAGTAGAATAGTGACAAAAAATTAAACTGAGTGGATGTTCATGAAATAGCAGTTATAGTACATTAGTTCCATATAATGACCATGGAAGCATGTTTGAACATAATGATCATTATTCATCAAAACAAAGCAAAAGGAAACATACAACATTAAAACAATATTATGGATCCTGAAGCTTGGTATTTACCTCCAAATTACATTTTGCAGCTCATCCTGCTCAGCTTCAGGAAGCATAGCAGCATCATAAGCAACAATGTTACCGTAAAATATCTTCTCCAAATCCTTCATCCATTTAGTCAACAATAAATTAACCTGCGATTTAAAAATTGACATTTTATATGAATAGATAAGTTTAAATTTTCTATTTCTTGTCATGAACAATAGAATCTGAGATGCCAGTATCATTCCACAGAGAAGACAAATAAACTGAGTCACACCATTATGGAGCTGCAAACTAAATTGTGTATTCTTTTCCTCCATTGTGCTTTGGAATTGAGAATAAATTGTCCAAAAAAAAGAAATGAATGAAGCAGAAAAGGGGTAGCATTACACCAAATTTCCCAAAATAAGTTGTAAACCAATGAAAAATGTACAACTTAAACAAATCACTTGTTGATAATCAATTTTAAACCAAGGATGGGATGGGAGCTGAGATGTAATTCGATGAGCCTGAAATCAAACCTCATAAAAGCTCTGGAAAAAGAGATCTTCTGTAGCAAGATATGAAAATGAAAAAAGTAATGATGCAAAAGAGCCTATTCGAGCTGATTGATGCTCTTCCACCAAGGTAAGTGACCAATCTGATAACCATCCCAATATTTTTTTTTAACTTATAAGGTAAACATTAAAAGAGGGAAGTTTAGGATGACCATAATTGTTGATGTAAGAAATATAATAACATAAACTTTTGTATTGAAAGATTTTAGATATCACTAGCGTAGACTTACTATATACCTGCCCGTAACCACGATATTTCGTTTTGCTCTACAGCTCCAATTTTTCCTTCCGATTTTTTCCATTTCCTTCCAT
>MU689406.1:34680-63452 GCA_026770625.1 Nicotiana glauca | reverse complement strand
TTTATTTTAAATTTTATTATATTTTTTTCAATAATATTGTTTGAATTTTAATGAATATATATACTTTTTATTTCAAAAAATAAAAAAGAAAATGATTTTAAAAAATAAAATAAAGAAATTAACTAACCTAAACCAACTCTCCCCCATATTTTAGTAGTTAATTTAGGTAGTTAATTTCTTTGTTAATTTTCAATAGATAATTTCGTTGTTATTAACTAATTATTCCATAAGGTTTTTTTCCAGGCTATCACTTGACATAAGGATAGTGTTTTATTCTCTCCTTTTAATAATATATAGAAAATAGAATATTAGAAAGAAACTACTCCACAATTTGAATCAAAAGTTTTTTATTGCTTTATATTTGTTTTTTTATTTTAAAATAATTATAAACTTCAACTTGAAACTACTCCCCAATTTGAAATAATTTTTATTTTTTAATTTCATTTTATTATTTTAAAACTCCAACTTAAAACTAATCACCGATTTGAATGGGTAATTTTTCTTCTTCTGTTTTTGTTTTTTTATTATAGTTAATTTTATTTTTTTATTTTATTTTTATTTTAAAATAATTTTAACACTCCAACTTGAAACTACTCCCACCCAATTTGAATGTGTAGTTATTTTTTTATATATTTATATTTATATTTTTTTTATTATAACTAATTATGAGATATCTATATTTATTAATTAAAATAAAGTAACCAATTAATATATATATATATATATATATATATATGTGTGTGTGTGTGTGTGTGTGTGTGTGTGTATGTGTGTGTGTATATATATATATATGGTAGTTTTTGTTTTTTATTATTTTTATTTTTATAAATATTTAAATTCAAATATAATAACTACTTAACTAATTATTAACTATAAAACTAATTAATAATTAATTATGTCATGTGACTTTTTTTTATGCTGCCACGTGGCGTACGGAGAAGGTTTTATTCTCTCTTATTAATAATATACAGATATAAAGATACATAATATAATATCGATAGATTCCTAACTAACGGAGACAAAACATCATGTGCCATTCACGTGAAACAGAATTGGTAGCCTATGTCTGCATCTCCGAAATTTTGGTAGGCTAATGAGTGGCTACAAACAAACAACGAAATCCAATTCCAATTCGAAATCCAGTTCCAATTCTGAGGTTGAACAGAGGAGCATACTTTAATCTTGACTCGAGTTCTATATCAGCAACCCATAAATAGGTTGCCAATCACCGAAAAAGCAAAGGGTCCATTATTGTTTTCCGTTTAATTTGTGATTGCGATGCTATAGAAATGGGTCTTGTGGTAATTTAGCAATGATAGGTGTGAATTTTCAGCCGTCCTTTTATATATTCGCAAAATCTGTTCTGTCTCAAAATCCAGCAGCAAACTATAACTTCTTCCATTTTCCTTTGCAAAAGTTACCCGATTGTATAATCGGGTATGGGTCGGGATTGAGCTTCTCACCTAGTTCAGGTGGCGGCGGCTACTATAATAAGCAGAAGAGGAGGAAATATAAAGCTGCATTGGTTAAAGCAAGTCGAAAAGAGTCTCCATATGAAGTTTTAGGGGTGTCTTCATCGGCAACGGCCGACCAAATTAAACGGGCATATCGCAAACTTGCTCTCAAGTATCATCCTGATGTTAACAAAGAGGTAGATTAGCTCTTTGAATTTAGTAGTTTTAACTTGATAATTTGGATGACCTAATAAATATGCCTATGCGCAAGTACTGAAATTTATAAAATGATTTTAGTTAACTTCGCAATAACACAGTTGGCATTGTTGCTTATAGCTGTAGTGGTAGGGGCAAAAGCTATTGGGTTAACGTAATCCCGTACTTGCTTTCCATTTTACTTGTTCACCTAGGATTAGCAGTAGAAATAGCAAAACGTGGACACAAGTAGAGGCGGATCCATGATTTGAAGTTTATGGGTTTCTGCCATGGTCCCAAGTTAATACTATAATAATAACTAGATTCACAATTGTAACAGCTTAGTCCACTATTGATAATATCTGCTTTGGGCCTGGCCCGCACGGCTTTAAAAAGCATAACTAGGGTATTAGACTTTTTTACTATATATCCAACAATTCTCCTTGTTTTGTCGATGTGAGATTCACATGGGTTGTCACAACAATCAAATATTTATAGTCACCCGGCAAAAGCTAATGGATTCACGTGATCCCATACCAACACACTAGATCCACCCCGCGCACATAAATCTAGCAAGAGAAATTCCAAATATGGTACAACACTATTTGTTTTACTTTAGGAAATCAAGGTATTATGTGTTAAATTACCTTTTTTTTCACATTTTGTGCATGGTCCTTGTTGACGGCAGGAACAGAAGAAAAACAGATTGCCTGAAGTTAAAACGGGAAATAGGAACTAAAACTTTCTCTTCCTTCCCGGTGATTAAATCTGGTTTTATTGAAGGACATCTCCCTTTTTGTTAATGCCTTCCTGTACAGCCCGATGCTCAAGAAAAGTTTATGAGGATTAAGCATGCATACAACACACTATTGAACTCCAAAACCAGGAAGAGATATGATTCGGGAAGTGACACAACAAGTTCTTCATATTATAGTGGAGCAGGAAAAAATAGAAGTACTGCAGATGAAGAAGACTTCTATAGCTTTGGTAAAACCCTTGCTAATTAGTGATATTTGCTGCTCACTTGTACTTAAGTTCTGTTAGTATGCATGTTTGTTTATGTCCAGATAAAAAAACCTTAGCTTCGAAATAATAAAGCAACAGCTGCTTTACCTTGCCATCCCACGGTCTGGAGCTGTGTTCAAAACCTCTTATCATTTCTGTCTTCAAAAAGAACTAAAAACTGTAATAAGAATTTAAACATGAAAATAGTAAAAGCATCCGTCATCCACTAATTAATCAACTTGAGTGTGTAGTCTGAAATGCCTCCAGTGTCTTTATTGACTTGTAACATTTACGAAAGAAAGTATGAAGGTCGACTTCTGAAGGATGCATTAGCTGATCATAAATCTTAGGCACCGGCTCACAAAGTAGAATGAATATCTTACTTCCTTCGCCACGACATTCGTCGCTTAGCTCCTCGTGCTTCCCCCGGCTTTTATAGATAGGCAATAAGTTTATTTTTTTTTTTTTTTTTTTTGGGGGGGGGGGGTGTTCGACAAAGAGCAACAGAGAACTCCATCGAACTAATTTGATCGTGGATGAGAAATCTCACCACAGAAACTGATTACTTGATTGTTCAATAGAGTTGGACATTTGAACCCTTGTCGCTGAAAATTGTTTGTGATGCTGATACCTCAAAGTAGTTACTTTACACCAACATTCTGAATAAAGCAATACTTCCACCATACAGACTCCAAACATAAGGTCTTTAATTTCAGAGTTCCAGAGGGTTCAGCTATGATATCCATGCTAACGAACTGTATGCTTTTATTAAACAAAATGAAACCTGAAAAAAACAAAAACCATAACACAAGAAAAACAAAGCAGAACTCTACGTTTATCTGTTCACCAATAAAAAAAAAAACTATTCGTTAATCTGTTCAGTGAGGTAGTTCTTATCTCTTTTTGGCTTTACATTCTTATGTTTAACCCCTTCATGCTGCAGGTAGCTTTTTCACGGATGTTCAAATAACAATAGGTAGATTTGCACATGGCAGTTAAAGATACATTATCGATACTTCAACTGCGCTAGGACATTTTTCACATATAGCATGTCTTGCAGTTAAAGAGTCATGTGGGTCTCAAGTCTAATTTCTTTCTGCAGCGGACTTCTTTAGGGATGTCCAAGAAGAATTTAGGAATTGGGAGGCAACTGTCGCTTCAGAGGGAAAACCAAAGAGTTTGTGGGAAGAATTGGCGGTAAGAAGTTGATAAATTCAATTTGTATGAAAGAAAAGCAAATTTAAGATCAGACAATATGTGGTTAACGGAGGGCATTTTTAACCAAATCCAACAGATCGGCTGAAGTTTTGGTCTTTTCCGGTCTTTTCTCATATTGTTTTAAATGGTCCATTAGTTTTTAGAACATTTTGGACCAAAAGAAGACGGCAGTGGCATTTTTGGCTCAGTAGGTGGATTGAGGGCATTTTTGTACCAAATCCAATAGTTTAGGGGTAGTTTTGGCCCTTTTCCGTTCTTTTTTTTCTCCTTTTGATCATTTGCCTCTTACCACCCTCTAGGTATTATCCTTTATTTTTCCTGTGAGGTGCCTCTGGCTTAGATATCCCTGGGTACAGAGGTTGAGCAGATTTTCTTGGATGTGAGAATCGTTTTAACTATTAGAGTTGGACAAAATTGTGATACTTTTACTCTTCTCTCACTGTAAAGTTGGATTGTTGACAGGAAATCGGGGAAGAATTTGTTGAGTTCTTAGAGAAGGAACTTAATATAACCGATGCAGAGGTAGAAGGAGAAAGCAACAATGAAAGCCCCCAGAAAGAAAATGCACAATCTGGAACAAACAGAACTGGTAACAGAAAAGAAAATAGGACAGAGAAAGATAGCAGTATTGAAGAAAATATTGATGAGATTGAAGCAACCCTTGCCCAATTGAAAAAGGAATTAGGTCTCTGATGCGATTGAATTGATACTCCCTAAAAAGAAGAGCAACACTGTATTGAAGTACATCTTCTTGATGTTTTTGGTTGTGTCTGGCGGCAAACTCCAAAGGTTCACCCACTTTGAACATGTACCAACTGAAAATCACAAAGGGTGTCCTTTATTCATTTCCTTGTACAGCTGCTATGATTCACAAAGTTTTTGCAGTAGTCATGGTGAACTGGCTGCTACATCTTTTGATGTTTTAGATATAGCTTGTATCAAAAGGTTTCATGTGTATTACTATTATATAGAAATGGGAGTTGGGATGTACAATAGGGGTATTATAGGAATTACTATTGTTTGTCATGTGTATTTTGGTATTTTGCTCTTCAATTTCAGTCATTTCATGAATTCATGTTCCTCTTTTAATGGTGAAACATGTTAAGCCAACTGAGTGCCACTTCTGCTTCTACCTTCTTTGTTAATTTGCATTCTCCATCGGTGGTACTGGGTGTGGAGTACCATCTTCTTTCTGCCATATTTCTTTCATTTGTTTCCTTTTTCTCTTCTGTTTCTTCTCTATTAACTGATTTTTCTGCTGTTGGTGTTGTTTCTTTTTCGCCTCTGTTTCCTTCTGTTATCTTCTATTAGCTTTCTCCTCTGTTTTTTGCCTTTACTTGGAAGAATTTGCTAGAAGCTGTACATGCATGCGATAATATCTGTCTCATCTGCTCATGCACATGGCTTTTCTTCCTTAGAACTATCTTTTGGGCAATACAGAGATGTATAATTGAGAGAAACTGATCTTTAGGAACTTTGTCTAGCATTTGGGAAAACATCTACTGGCGCCTCCTGTTAAAGAGTTGATTGGATTAATTTCGGCTGGCTTACAAATCTAAAGGTATGATGGCCACTGCACTCTTTTTGGGTATTTTTGTGTCCTTAGGTAAAACTTTATGTGCCATAGGTGTTTGTTAAGATAAATACATGTTATGTTAAAATGTGAAGTGATAGCTTTCAAATAAAAGTCATGGTTCTACTCTAGGATATGATAGCTCATGAGCAGTGTAATTACTTCTTCTTAACTCCCACCAAATCTCTTATTCTCTTCAGATTGTGATCATTTTACTGTAATTACTCATTCGGTTCCGAAAAAGTATTTTATTAGATTTTTTGGGACAAAGGAGATGGCAGGTAGAGGTCACTGCTACAGGGGAATACTACATTACCTTGAAGTTCTCTTCGCGAGACCAGAATTCACCTTGCATCTAACTGGGTTTATGGGCCATATACAAGACATGAGAAGAAAGACTTTTGGCGGGAACTTGCAGTAATCAGAGGCATTTATCCTGGATCCTGGGTTATATGTGGAGACTTTAATACAACCAGGTTTGCATCAGAAAGAACCAGCAGCAGATATGGGCTTGATTTTACAAACTGTATTGAAGAATTCGAACTCATTGATCCTCCTCTGACTGGTGGTAGTTTCACCTGCATGTAAAGCAACAATCATGTAGCAACAATCATGTAGCTACATCAAGACTGGACAGATTCTTATTTTCAACTGAGTGGTGAAAGAATGGTGAAATTCCATCCATATGGTGAATAAGGCTGGCATGTGGTCAGTTAGGCCCGGGCCCGGGAGCCCTTATGGGTAGTGGGCCTAATCGGGCCTAACCATTAAATGCGGGACCAGGTGGGGTGGGATCATAAGTGGGCCGGTTCAACCGGTCCTAAACGGGCCCAAACCGGTTCCTACAAGTAGCTCACGAAGTCTGCAACCGTTTAAGCCCGGCCCACAAAGCCCGTTTAGGCCTGGGCCTGACCCGTTTGCCAGCCTTACTGGTGAAGATGAACATATATTGAAACCAGGCATCTACATGAAACTTGAAGACATGGCCAAGTGTGAAGAAATAAAATGGAGACAAAGGTGTAGAGTTCTTCGGCTTAAACAGGGGGAATAAAAAAAACCAAGAAGAAAATGGTCAATGCATGCAAGAGATGCAACAATATTGACAAAAGAGAGGTGAACGGGGTGACTTTAGAAGAGCATGGAGACATTAATAGGGAAATCTTATTGTTTAGCTCGAAATACTAGTAACAATAAAATTTGTTTGTGGTTTAAAAGATACGTGATTTAATTCAATGCTAATTAATAATCAAGAAATCAAACGTATAAATCAAAGAAGTAAGTTGAATCAAACCAGCCTTAAACAGGTCTTGACCTCGAGCTGTGATAGCCTCGAGGCTGGTCAACAAGAACAGTAAAGTAAAGGCAATAAAGTTAAGAGACAGTTCTGGAGGGTAAAGAGCAAGAAAGTAAGAGAGTATATTCTTTTGCCAATGATTGATGATGGTTACAAAGATTGGGGTCCCCTTTGTATAGTAGGAAAACCCTAAATAAAGTACATTTCTAATTTTAGCAAGGAATCTTATTGGGATAGCTTGTCTAACTGCCTAGTACAAATCCGTACAAACCTATTCCGGAATTTACGCCGGGATCTTGGGGATATTACGGGAATCTTGTTCTTTTTGTTACAAACCCATAACGGCATCATCTTGGGGTTGGTCACACTCGGCTTCGGTGCTCATCGCGTACTTCGATCTTCGATCTTCGATCCTTGTACTCTGTCATCGGACTCGAACTTGGTCCATCAGGCTTGAACTTGGGCTTGAAGCGACTCTTCGAGCCCATGAAATCGGGCATACCTGATTTCGACCATATACATTTATACTTCTTAAAACTCGAATAAAATTCTTTCCTTAGTATCTATCAGTTGGTTTAATGTGTTAGATCGTCCAGAAAGATTGGTTATGGTGTGAAGGACAAAATAAATTACCATGTTAAATCATAACTCTTAATATTACTTCACTTTCTTTATGCTGAAGTTGATAAGCTATACTAATACATCCATATGTTTTTCGTGTGTTAAAAAGTCAATACGTGCAGTTTCTTCTGACTGAAATATGCAAAGGCAGAATAATCAACACCTTGGCCTTTCTGTATTTGATAAGGAAATGTATTATGTTTTTATGTTCAAATATTGGAATGACGCATTTTGATTGACTAAGCAATATCACATGTTTTATGCTTGGGGAATGGATTACACTACCTCAAAAAACAGAGATCTTTTAGAGAACTTGATATTATGATTTCAGGATGTTATTTCAAAATTTTATTATCAATTTCAAATGCATCTTTATAATTTAAGAATATTTTGATTAATAAGGAAAAAATTCATGCCGCTTTCCTATTAATTATTGAACTTTTACATTATTTCTTTCCTCCGCAAATGGAAATTAAAAAATATTAATTGGTTTTTAACAAAAGAAAAGAAGTACTAGCAAGAGATAGTATTTAGTTCCTAAAGCTATGAGGGAAGTCTTTGTATCTTTGCCATACACCAAAATAAATTGTGCATTTTATACACGTAATCTTCTTTAAGAGAATAAATAAAATATGATATCACAGAAAAAAAAAAAGACTTCACAAGTAGGGGAAATTTGGTAAATATATTCAAGTCACGGGGATATATTGTCATGGATTTGATGCAAGCTAATTTCAACATGTTACTCAAACTTCTTTCTTAAGAAAAAGAAAGACAAAAATTAAAATTACTTATAGCCTGCGATCGAAATTACTTATTCGGTAACCGTAAAATTATATAAAATTTGTATACTTTTTTTTGTATATAACATACAGAAATATGCATTATACAAAAAATATACATTTCTTTTGTTATTATTTTGAGAGCGGCTATATAGTGTCATTTTCTTACGAAGAAAGTATAAGGGTGGACATGTGGGTTCAATATTGAAACTAAATACTACGTATCACTTTTTTTTTCAAACCCTCCCAAATTAGGAGGATGTATAGTATTTCCACACTTTTCCTCCAGCGTGACTTGATCCCAGGACCTAACGGTCGTAGGTGGAGGTGCTTACCAACTGAGGAAGCCTCACTTGTCTACGTAGCACTTTCAATGCTTTTTTTCGGGGGTTAAATGTTGACTAGAGAAATTGAAGCAGTAGAAGTAAGAGGAAAATATGTTGCTGAAAAGATAGTTCAAATTGATCAAGAAGTTACAATTTGAATTTTAGTGTCACTAGTTTCAATTTCAATAATTTACATGTCTATCATATCAAGTTTGCGTGCTCAGTCCGAGTATGTATCCGAAAAGCTTTTATGAGAAAAATTGATGAAATAATAATTTTGGCCTAAAATTTGATTTTTGTTGACTTCGGTCAACGTTTTGCGTAAACGGACCCAGACTCGTGTTCTCACGGTCCCAGTGGGTCCGTGGTAAAATATGGGACCTAGGCGTATGCCCGGAATCGAATTCCGACGTCCCAAACCCGAGAAATGGATTTTTGATGAAAATTGTAAGACTGAAATTATAATAGTTTTAAAAATTTGGTTAATATGTGATCTCGTTGATATCGGACTCGTACTTTAGTTTTGGAGCCCGGTACAAGTCCGTTATGATATTTATATCTTATCAGCGAAGTTTGGTGAGAAACGGGACTAATTTGACGTGATTTAGACCTTTGGTTGAGAAAAATAGAAGTTTTGAAAATTTCTTGAAAATTTCATGCAATTTGGTGCTAAAGTTATAGTTTTAGGTGTTATTTTTGCGATTTGATCGCGAGCAAGTTTGTATGTGTTTTAAGACTTGGGTACATATTTGGTTTGGAGCCCTGAGGGCTCGGGTGAGTTTCAGATAGGCTACGGAGTGATTTGAAACTTAAAAAATGTTGCTGGTATAACTGAACTAGTTGCAGGCCTCTGATCTCGCATTTGCGAGATCAGGCATCGCAATTATGAACCTTGCTGGTTCGCATTTACGAGGACTTCATTGCAAATGCGAAGGAAGATTGGGCCAGCAGTTCTCGCATTTGCGAGGTTACCTTCGCAATTGCGAATGGCGTCTGGGAAGGGTCAGGATCGCAAATGTGATCTTTTACTCGCATTTGCGAGGTTCAGTGATCGCAATTGCGACACTTTCGTCGCATTTACGAATGCAGTAGGACTGTGAAGAGCTTCGCATTGCGATAGTACCTTCGCATTCGCGAGCTTCGCGATTGCGAAGCTCAAGTCGCAAATACGACATCTGCAGCTGATAAGTTTAGACTTAGACGGGATTTATCATTCATTCTCCCACTTTTCAAAACCTAGAACACAAGAAGCGATTTTCCAAAGGCTTTTTCTTCCCCAAATCATAGGTTATGATTCTTAACTCATTTATTTCAATCTTTTACTTCTTTTTACAAGGTTTCATCGTAGAATCTAGGGGTTTTCATGGTGGAATTAGGGATTTTTAGGTAGAACTTAGCAATTTTGAAATTTGGGGATTTAGACCTCAAATTGAGGTCGGATTCCAAAATCAACTGTATATCCGGGCTCGGGGGTAAATTTTTATTCGGGTTTTAGTCTGAATTTTGGTTTTGACCAAGCAGGTCTGGGGTCGGTTTTTCACTTTTTGGGGAAAATGCTGGCAAACTTATAATTATGCATTGAAATTGATTTCTTTACGATAATTAATGTTATTAAGTCAATTATACCTAGATACGAGTGGATTGGAGGTGGAATCTAGAGGAAAAACAGTAATTGAGCGTTGAGTTGGCCGTTGGATTGAGGTATGCGTTGTATCTAACTTTGACTTGAAGGATTAGGAATTCCCGACTTAATTGCTAATTGAAAATCCATGTGTGTGGCATATATGTGAGGTGACGAGTACCTATGCGCCGCAAAATTATCTATTTAGTCTATCCCTTTCCCAATATATTATCTTCGTGTCTTAACTGCTACATGCTTATTGGTGCTTCCATGCTTAATTGCTTATTGTTAGATGTTGTTTTCTTTATTAAAAGTAGTAACCGTTCCGTAGTCCCATTGTGTTATATTATCGGCTTAAGTTGGTTAGTCGGTGTTTCATGGTATATTTTGGTCGGTCTCGCTGTGTAGTAGTAATTGAGTGAAGTTTCATAAGTGTATAGCCTTCTATTTGCTTTGGTTTGAGGTATAAATATAGTGGCGGGCTTTGATATAAATTGTGAAATAGTTGTTCTTATTGGATTATTGGTACTGATATGGTGGGATTGGGTTGCACACTACAACAGGAGGAATAAGGGGTCATTTGGTAAGGTGCATTAGCTTTGTGTATTAATAATACATTGTTTGGTAGGGTGCATTAGCTTTGTGTATTAATAATACATTGTTTGGTAGACATTTTAAATCTATGCATTACTTATGCAAGCATTAGTTATACATCATATTTCGTATTATCCTATGCATAACTAATGCATAGATTACAATGGTATTAGCAATGCAATGGGTTTTAATGTATGCATTAGCTTAGTTAAAGACAAAATCGTCCTTCAAAACTTATGTTGGATTAAAATATGCTAGTTAGTATATTAATACAAGTTCAAAATAATCTAAATAATAAGAAATAAAATTATATCCCTAGTAAATAAATAAATTCTTAGCATATTTTCTTTTTTTATAAATAAATATTTAATTTTATTTTACAATATATGTAGACAAATAAAATATTTTTTTAAACCTTTTCATATAAAAAAATTTCTCAACATATGTTTCTTTTCAAAAGCTAGAGTGTGGACTAGTTTTGAGGGCATTTTTATAAACAAACAATTCTTTTAGAAATTGTGCAATGTTTTAATACATCAAACCAAACAATGGATAAGAAATATGTTAGCATAACTAATGCAAGCATAACTACTACCAACATAAACTAATGCAAGCATAACTAATACCAGCATTACTAATACACTATATTCAGCATTATTCTTATGCACCCTACCAAACGACCCCTAATAGTAATATATTGCGGAGGATAAGGGTGAAATGTGATTGTCTGGTGGGATCGGGTTGCGCACCACAACAGGAGTAATAAGGATGGATTGGTGGGATCAGGTTGCATGTCGCAACGGGAGGAATAAGGGTGATGTATTGAGGAGTAATAAAGGTGGATTGGTGGGATCGGGTTGTACGCCGCAACATGAGTAATAAAGGTGAATGTTCATATTGTAACTGATTATATGGTGGGATCGGGATGCTCACCGCATCATCTTGTTGTTTATGTATCCTTCTTCTGTTGTGATTCTATTCGGTAGCATTGTAATTCTCTTAAGGATTGGTTATAGCTTAGTACTGGCAAGATAATTGAGTTTCGTATTTATTTTTACCGCAAGTTACTGCTTCATTGCGTTCCGTATTTCCTTTTTGCTTTATTATATACTGTATGCAGGTTATATTGTAAATGCCTCGCCGTAGCCTCATCACTACCTCATCGAGGTTAGGCTCTGTACTTACCAGTACATGGGGTCGGTTGTACTGATACTGCACTCTGCACTTTCTGTGCACATTTTGGAGATGGTTGTGGCTGTTCGAGAGGTCGGTTGTAGGCAAATCATCTAGGAGACCCAAGGTAGTCTTGTTGCCATCCGCGGGCCCTGGCGTCCCCTCATATGCTTATACATTCCTCTTTTCTTTTCTTTCGAGACAAATATAATTTCTTTCAAACCAGTACTTATAGTAATTCGTAGTATGTTTGTGGATTGTGGCACCAACTTCTGGATGGTAACAGTTTTTGGGATTGTTAATAATATATAGATAACCAATGAATTATGTACTTGCGTATTTATTTCAGTTTGATTTAGCTTTGTTAATTTTAACCTATATAATGTAAAGGAAAAAGGTGTAGAACTCTAATGTTGGCTTGCCTAGCGAGTGCGATGTTAGGCGCCATCACGATCCCGCCGGATGGAAAATTCGGGTCGTGACAAGTTGGTATCAGAGCACTAGGTTGCCTAGGTCTCACAATTAGTGAACAAGCTTAGTAGAGTTTAAGGGATCGATACGAAGACATCTGTGCTTATCCCCTAGAGGCTACAAACTTAGGAACAATTTCTCTTCTATTCTTCTCCATCGTGCAATTTGATCTTCCAATGCTAATTGAACTCTCTATTCTTGTTCTTTCGCAGATGGCGGGAACACGTACCGCTTCATCAGCTGATCAGCAGCCCAAGCCCCTAGTGGGAGCTCCTAAGAGGGGCAGAGGATGAGGCCGAGGTCGAGGCAGGGGCAGGGCTCAGCCTAGAGATCGAGCAGCAGTAGAAGCGGCGGAGCCTCAGGTAGAGTTTGATGAGGAGGCTCCGACCCAGACCGTTCCATCAGGGCCAGCTCAAGTTCCATAGGGGTTCATCACTACCCCGGTTCTTCAGGATGATTTGGTCCGTCTAGTGGGCCTTACGGAGAGTGTTACTCAGGCCGACACATTCCCTGTAGCACCAGCCGTCTCTCGGGCTGGGGAGGAGCACAAACTCCCGCTACTCATAATTCGGAGCAACTGGCTCCCCAGTTTCAGACTCCAGTAGCTCAGCCAGTTGGGGTAGTTCCGTCAGGTGTTGCATCACATACCGACTATGGATCATCTATGTCTTCTGAGGCCTTGTAGAGATTGGATAGGTTTACCAATCTTTTCACCACTACCTATGGCGGTGCATCTTCAGAGGATCCCTAGGACTATTTGGATAGTTGTCATGAGGTATTACGGAACATGGGGATAGTGGAGACCAATGGGGTCGGTTTTGCTACCTTTTGTCTGTCAAGTTCCACCAAGAAATGGTGGAGGGATTTTTGTTTAGCCAGACCAACTGGGTCGCCAGCTCTTACTTGGGACCAATTCTCTCAGCTATTTTTGGAGAAGTATCTTATTATCACTCAGAGAGAGGACTATCGGAGGCAGTTTGAGCTCCTTCAGCAGGGTTCTATAATCGTCATATGAGACTAGATTTGTGGATATGGCCCATCATGCTCTTCTTATACTTCCCACCTATAGAGAAAGAGGGTGAGGAGGTTTGTTGAGAGACTTGATCAGCCTATCATATTACAGATGGCTAAGGAGACAGGGAGTGAGATTTCTTTCCAGGATGCAACCAATGTGGCCAGACGAGTTGAGATGGTTTTAGCTCAAGGGAGTGGTAAGGGGTCTGACAAGAGGCCTCGTCACTTTGGTGGATTCAGTAGGGCCTCATTTGGAGTTCGGGGTACTTTTGGTAGGGGCAATCCTCCCAGTGTTTTATTCAGCATTTCAAACATCCCATGGAGCCTCAGAGAGTCGCGGTCCTTATGTACCTCTTTTAGGGCAGCCAACTTATAGTGCACCACCAACTCCTATCAGAGCACCTCCTCTTCAGAGTCATTATTGCAATCAGTTGACCCGTCAAGGTCAGTCTCAGTTTCCTCAGCCGCAGTATCAGGATGGATGTTTCGAGTGTGGTGAGTATGGGCATATCTGGAGGACATTAGTGGGTGTTCAGTCACAGCAGCAGGGTTCTCGTGCCATGATCCCAGCACCGCCCGCTCAGCCAGATAGAGGTAGGGTCAGGGAGCCAGAGATAGGGGTCAGCCCGCTAGAGGTGGAGGTCAGGCCGTTAGAGCTGGAGGCCAGGCCTCTAGAGGTGGAGGCCAGCCAACAGGAAGTCGTCCCAGGGATATGGTTCAAAGTGGTAGGGGCCAATACCGATGTTATGCTTTCCATCTAGGTCTGAGGTTGAGTCATCCGATGCTGTTATCATAGGTATTATTTCAGTTTGCAGTAGAGATGCTTCAGTTCTATTTGATCCAAGGTCTACATACTCCTATATGTCATCTTATATTGCTTCATATTTGGTTGTGCCTCGTGATTCTTTGAGTTCTACCGTGTATGTGTACACACCGGTGAGGTTATTCTATTATTTTAAATCATGTTTATTGTTCGTGTATGCTTATTATTGTGGGTCTTGAGACTAGCGTAGATCGCCTACTTCTCGATATGGTTGATTTTGATGTCATTTTTGGGATGGATTGGCTATCGCACTATCATGCTATATTGGACTATCATGCCAAGACCATTACCTTATCATTGCTGGGGTTTCCCTGATTAGAGTGGAGAGGGACTCTTGGTCATTGTACCAGCAGGGTTATCTCTTATATGAAGGCTCGGCATATGGCTGAGAAAGGGTGTTTGGCTTATTTAGATTATGTTTGTGATTTTAGTGCGGAGGGTCCTTCTATGGATTCTGTACCAGTTGTTCGGGAGTTCCTAGAGGTATTTCCTACAGACCTGCCAAGATGCCACTCGACAGGGATATTGACTTTTGCATTGATTTGGCTCCGGGCACTCAGCCCATTTCTATTTCGTTGTACCGTATGGCCCCGCCAGAGTTGAAAGAATTGAAGGAGCAGTTGCACGATTTGCTTGATAAGGACTTTATTAGACCTAGTGTCTAGCCCTGGGGTGCGCCGGTGTTGTTTGTAAATAATAAGGATGGGTCGATGAGGATGTGCAAAGACTATCGGCAGTTGAACAAAGTAACCATCAAGAACAAGTATCCATTACCGAGGATTGATGACTTATTTGATCAGCTTAAGGTGCCAATATGTTTTTAAAGATCGATTTGAGGTCTGGCTACCATCAATTGAGGATTAGGGCATCCAATGTCCCTAAGATAGCTTTTCGAACCCGATACAGGCATTATGAGTTCCTAGTGATGTCATTTGGGTTGACAAATGCCCCAACATCATTTATGAATTTGATGAACCGGGTGTTCAAGCCCTATCTGGATTCCTTCGTGATTGTTTTTATTGATGATATCTTGATCTACTCCCGTAGCCGAGAGGAGCATAAGCAGCATCTTCGGATCGTTCTTCAAACTCTGAGAGACATCCAGTTATATGCTAAGTTTTCGAAATGTGAGTTTTGGTTGAGTTCAGTTGCCTTTTTGGGTCACATTGTATCAGCAAAGGGTATTCAGGTAGATCCTAAGAAGATTGAGGCAGTCAAAGATTGGACTAGACCTACATCAGCTATAGAGATCCAGAGTTTCTTGGGTTTGGCGGGTTATTATCGTTGGTTTGCAAAGGGTTTTCATCTATAACAGCCTCGATGATCAAGTTGACCTAGAAGGGTGCCCTGTTCAGATGGTCGGACGAGTGTGAGGCGAGCTTTCAGAAGTTCAAGACATCTTTGACTACGACGCTGGTGTTGGTGTTTCCCACAGGTTTAGGGCCCTACATAATATATTGTGACGCATCTTGCATTGGATTTGGTGTGGTTTTGATATAGGGTGGCAAGTTTATTGCATATGCTTCACAGTATTTAAAGATTCACGAGAAGAATTATCCAGTTCATGACTTGGATCTAGAAGCCATTGTTCACGCGCTGAAGATTTAGAGGCACTATCATGTGAGGTGTTCACATATCATAAGAGTTTGTAGTATTTGTTCTAGCAGAAGGAGCTCAATTTGAGACAAAGAAGGTTGTTGGAGCTATTGAAAGACTATGATATCACCATCTTGTATCATCCCGGAAAGGCCAATGAGGTGGCTGATGCTTTGAGTAGGAAGTCAGCTAGTATGGGTAGCCTTGCATATATTCCAGTCGGTAAGAGACCGCTTGATTTAGATGTTCAGGCTTTGGCCAATCAGTTTGTGAGGTTGGATATTTCTAAGCCCAGACGTGTTCTAGCTTGTACAGTCGCTCGGTCTTCCTTATTTGAGTGTATCAAGGAGCGGCAATATGATGACCCTCATTTGATTGTCCTTAGAGACACAGTGCGACACGGTGATACCAAGCGGGTTACGGTTGGGGATGATGAAGTTTTGAGGATGCAAGATCGTTTTTGTGTGCCTAATGTGGATGGACTTCGTGAGTTGATTCTAGAGAAGGCCCACAGCTCCCGGTATTGTATTCATCCGGGCGCTGCTAAGATGTATCAGGACTTGCGACATCATTACTGGTGGAGGAGGATGAAGAACGATATTGTTGCATATGTAACTCAGTGTTTAAATTGTCAGCAAGTAAAGTACGATCATCAAAGACCCGGTGGTTTGTTTCAAAAGATAGAGATTCCTGAGTGAAAGTGGGAGCGTATCACTATGGATTTCGTTGTTGGACTCCCATAAACTCAGAGAAAGTTCGACGTAGTTTGGGTTATTATGGATAGACTGACCAAGTCAGCACATTTCATTCCTGTGGCAGGTTCTTATTCTTCGGAGTGGTTGGCAGATATTTATATCGGTGAGAACATTCGTCTTCATGGTGTGCCCGTGTCTATTATATCTGATCAAGAAATGCAGTTTACCTTGCATTTCTAGAGGGCAGTACAATGTGAGTTGGGTATGCGGGTCGAGTTGAGCACAACATTTCATCCTCAGACGGATGGACAACCCAATCGTACTATTCAGATCTTGGAGGATATGCTCCGCGCGTGTATTATTAACTTTGGAGGTTCTTGGGATCAGTTCTTGCTGTTAGCGGAGTTTTGCTTATAACAACAGTTATCAGTCGAGCAACCATATGGCTCCCTATGAGTCATTATATGGTAGACGGTGTCGATCATTGGTTGGGTGGTTTGAATCGGGGGAGGCTCGGTTGTTGGGTACAGACTTAGTGCAGAATGTCTTGGATAAGGCTAAGATCATTCAGGATAGACTTCGTACAGCTCAGTCCAGGCAAAAGAGTTACGCCGATCGTATGGTTTGTGATGTGGCATTTATGGTAGGAGAGAGAGTGTTGCTTTGGGTGTCACCCATGAAGGGTGTGATGCGGTTTGGGAAGAAGTGAAAGTTAAGCCCTAGGTTCATCGAGGCTTTTGAGATTCTTGATCGAGTGGGAGAGGTGGCCTACAAACTTGCGTTTCTCCCAGGCTTATCAGCGGTACATCCAGTCTTTCATATGTCCGTGCTTCGAAAGCACCACATCGATCCATCCCATATGTTAGATTTTAGCACTGTCTAGTTGGACAATGATTTGACTCACGAGGAGGAGCCGGTAACTATTCTAGACCGGTAGGTTCAACGTTGAGATTGAAGAGTTATCCTTCGGTTTGTGTGCAGTGGAGAGGTTAGCCTATTGAGGCAGATACCTGGGAGTCCGAGTATGATATGCGGAGCAGATATCCCCATCTTTTTACCAGCTCAGGTACTTTTCAATGTATGTTCGAGGACGAAGCGTTGTTTTAGAGGTGGAAAATGTGATGACCCAAAGGGTCATCTTATATTTTAGCAATCGATTCCGTATTTTGAGGTCTTTAAAACCTCATTCTATTCCTCATCGATTTGCGTGTGCAGTCCGGACTTGTATCCGAAAAGCTTTTATGAGAAAAATTGATGAAATAATAATTTTTGGCCTAAAAAGTTGATTTTTGTTGACTTCGATCAACATTTTGGGTAAACAGACCCGGACCCGTATTCTGACGGTCCTGGTGGGTCTGTAGTAAAATATGAGACCTGGGCGTATGATAACTAGGGATTTTAGTTCATTTTACACCCATTTTTACTTGATTAAAAATGCATATAAATAGTCTCAAATGCTTACATGTTGTACTTGTTTGCACGGTTTGGTCAAGAATGTAACAAGAGGTCAAAAATCAGCTGAAAAAGGAGTGAAACATGCACAAGTACCAAGAACAAGTCAAAGCACAACTACAACAGACCAACCGCGGCCGCGATGGGTTCTATGCGGTCCGCGGTGAGGAACTTCAGAGAGTGGGTGGTTTGACACCTCACTATGGACAGCGATACCATTTTGTTCGGTTCGCGGTGTTTCCTTTGCAGCCGGACTGCATTTTATGCGGTCTGCAGTAACTGTTTTCATGCTTAATCTTCACTGATTCTTCAACTATGATACTAACAAGCTTTAACTAAATTCCACTTGCTGAGAATTGTTAAATCCCGAGGCGGTGGTGAAAAACAAAAGGGAAAAGTTGAGTCCTCCTGGGGTAGGGGGATGGGGTACGATCAAATTGATCCTGCAAGTTCGAAAAGCAATTGAAGAAACAAGGAAACTAATCAAAGCTGCGGATAGAGCTGCTTCCCTTTCAGAGGGAAGTGAGTATGTACCCTCCGGGCAGGCATCTGAGTTTGATTTAGTGCCGGAGTATATTCCTGATTTCCCGGAGAGTTTGAGATTGAGAGATAAATCTACTCCTCAGGGATCTCCCACTGCTCGAGCTTCAGTTCAAATTTCTTCTGAGTCGTCTGAGGGCTCAGCTAAGAGCGGTGACAGTGCCTCTTCTAACTCGCCTATAGCTTCAACACCCGGTGAGGATTCTATAGAAGAAGAATTAGAAGGGGGTGTGCCTCACGTAGGAGGGATGAAGAGAACTAGAAACCTGGATGCTTGGCAAGATAGGTTTGTTAGTGAATTGGCATACCACAAGTTCAGAGAATGGTGGCCCGAGAGAAAGTTGATACTTGAACAGACCTTCATTGATAGGGACCTTTTGCCTCACAACCCTAAAGTGAGGAGGGAATTTAAAGAGATTGGGCTGGGATTATTTCACAAGCAACGTTAAGGATGTAAATTAGCACTTAGTTAAGGAGTTCTACACTAATTTTGCCCCACATAAAAAAGGGCACTAAAGTGACTAAGGTGCGGAACTTGACAGTGTAGTTTGATGGGCAGACAATCAATGACTAACTGGGATTTATGGAGGAAGATGAATCACTCTATTTAGAGAAGGTAGCATTGGGCGAGGCAGCCCCTTCGTGGTTACCAGAATACCCGGCAATCCCGGGTACCATCCCAGCATGGTTGACAGTAGGAGTCTAAATTTTGAGGAGGACTCTAAACTTCGAAGCAAAGGGTTGTGAGACGTTCGTATGCAGCAGGTTTAATCCCACTACTCATGAGAACTCTCTGCCTATCTCTCGGGCAATCTTGGTGGCTTCTATCATGCCGGGGTACCCGATCAACATCGGTAATGTGATGTTTAGGGTGATCACACGGGTGGTCAATAAAGGTAATAGATCATATCCCTTCCCACATTTCCTGACTATGTACCTTGATGACTTGGAGGTGGAGAAGAGGAAGTTTGATGTGAAGGTAAATCCAAAGACACCTTTTTCCTGGTACAACCTGCAGAGTGATAACAACCCCAAAGGCAAATCCATTGTTTCTATTGGCTAGTCTAAAGAGCCAATAGTAGTAGTAGCTCCTTCTCATCCCCCCTCAGCTACCCCAGATACTGCCCCAGGATCCTCGACTACCATTGCTCTAGATATCCCCTCCTCTTCGGCCTATCCATTGACTGCCCACCGCTTGAGCCAAAACCTTGTTAGTATCAATAACTGGATGTAGGCAGCTACTTCTAAGTTGTTTGTGCTTTCTACCTCGGTGGCAGCCCAGTTAATACCCCCTCAGCCATAGGTGCCACAGTCAGTGAAGGAGACTCTCAAGGAGCTTCTGGACAACCAGAAGAAGCTCCTGGAGAACCAACAGTTGATATTGTATGTTGTAGGTACTCATGGGAAAGCATTGAAATATCTAGCAAATGAAAGTAAGAAGTTGAGAAAGACTCGGGCATCAAAGCAGTTAGTGAAGGATTTGAGAGTCGAAGTGGAAAGAATGAAGGCTGCTGATCAATTTCCCTTGGAGCTCATATTGCAAGATCTGACCCCAGTAGTCCAGCCTGAGCAGGAGCAGGATGTAGATAGGGAATCAAAGAGGAGAAGGGTGATTCCCCGTACTGATAATGTAGTGATCGAGTTGACGAAGCTTCAGGAAGGTTCCTCTAGCCAGCCCCAGGTTCCAGTACAAGCCTAGGTCCCAGTGCAGACACAGGTTACAGGGCTCCAGTCATAGGTTCCCGAGTAGTCAAAGGACCCAGGGACCCAGGATCATGATCCCATGCAGACCCAGGACCAATAGGGAGTTTTCTTTACTCTCTATCTTTTTTGTTTGAGTTATTTTTGGTTAGTTAGAATTGAGGACAATGCTAGCTTTCATTTGAGGGGGGTAAGCCTATTTTGATGATACTAGTTGTAAATATGATACTACTTTCCTTTTATTATGCTTTGATCTTCACTTTTGATATGTACATAATTTTACCAGTTTATTTCACTTTTCATATTTTGCAACCTTGGACTGTATATAAAGTTACTTTCTGATGTATATATTTATTCCCTCTTATGTATATTCTTCTAAATCCCCTCTTGTACATATTCATTTTACTTTTCGCATTTCTTTTATACCTTCTTATTTCATTTTCGTAGCTTCTTATTTTGAGTTTTGCATTCAAATAAGCCTTTAGTTTTCTTAATGCCACATTTCTTTCCAAATGTGGAATTTGTGTGAACCGGGTGGCTCTTCCCAATGATGGATGACGTGATAACCTTCTTAAGGGTTTGAGTCTGTTTTCTTTTTGTTTTTGTGTAAATAGTAGCTAGTGAGTAATAATGCCTCAGGCAAAGCTTCACTTGGGCCTAACACATTTGCCTTAGATCCTATGGTCAAAAATAAATTGGTGTGTATAACATGGTGATAGTTATGACCTTGAGACTTTTGTGTTGGCCGAAAATCATCAAGTGGTGTATCGGGACCATGTATGTTGCTTGAATCTTAGCTAAGGTTGTTATGGGCCCTCGACTCTGTCTCTTTAGCAATCCTATAACTTGTGTGGTGAGAATTTGAATTGCAAGTCCAAGTCTCGTGCCATTGAGTCTAGAACTTGCCCTGAATATTTGTCTAGGCGAAATCCTAAGTGTAGTTTGACTTGAGAAGTGATTATAGGCTCTCCTTGATCCAAATGATATCTTGGAAACATCCATAGCCTACCAATGATAATGTCCCTAGTCAACCCCTTTGAGCCACAACCCTTTTTCCTTAAAAAAGCCATGACACAAGCCTTTACTTATTTCGAAACGACCCTCTCTTGGCACCCAATCTTTCCTTAGCACATGCAAAAAAACATAAGTTTGGGGGAAAAGACTAGGAATGCAACAAAGTGGTAAAAGGAACAAAAGCGAAGAAAAGGAGGCAAAAAGAAAAGGAAAGTAAATCAAAAAATAAAAAAGAATGAAGAATATAGAAGAAATGAGGGGATTCAATAAAAGTAAAGTGATGAAAGGTTTGGAAAGCTTAGAAAGGAGAAAAAGATTTGAATGAACAAGAAAGAGTGACAGTGTGTCTCTCTAACCCCTAAGAAAGAAGTAAATGACTTAAAAAGTCAAGAGAATGTGTGCCAAAATAAAGCAAATGAAGTGCTTAAGGGAAGATGGAACCTACTTAGACGAAATACTTCCTTCCCTGAACCAAAAGCCTTCACTATATCTCCACAAAAGCCCTATATAATCTTAAGTTGAATGAAGCTTACATTAGTGGTGACTCACATAAGGGGCAAACTTATGGTACTTAGAGCAGGATTTGTGACCTTTCTTTGAGAGAGATGAGTATGTTTTTCACAATCCTCGTTTTGAGTGCTACAACCTAAAAGTGAGGTTTGCTTATGGAGGGTTGAGGAGTATGAGTTTGGGTTCCACAATGACCAAAGTAATAGAAAGAGTTTCTTTCATGAGTTGAGTCAATCCTCGATGCTTTTGTGTCGTACTAAAACCATGATGTTTAAAGGGTTGAATGTTGTTAATGATTCATTTGAATTGAGTGCAATTGTTAGTCCCAATTGATGCTAGATGAGGTCACTTCAGGCCAGCTAAATTTTCTTAGCTGTATTCTTAAGGAGGTGGGACTTATTTTGTTTGCTTGAAGACGAGTAAAAGCTTAAGTTCGGGAGAGTTGATAACTAGGGATTCTAGTTCATTTTACACCCTTTTTTACTTGAGTTTTGATTAAAAATGCATACAAATAGTCCCAAAGGCTTACATGTTGTACTTGTTTGCAGGGTTTGGTCAAGAAAGTGACAAGGGGTAAACAATTAGCTAAAAAGGAGTGAAACCTGCACAAATACCAATAACAAGTCAAAGCACAGCGACAATAGACCCATCGCGGCTGCAATCCATTTTATGCGATCCGCGGTGAGGAGATTCAGAGAGATGCAATTTTTGGAAGCTCAAGCACTGCGGCCGCAAAGCATTTTGTGTGGACCACAGTAGCCTCACCACGGCTGCAATCCATTTTATGTGGTCCGTGGTAAAGAGATTCAGAGAGTTAAGAATTTAGAAGTTGGAAGCCACTGCGGCCGCAACCCATTTTGTGCGGACCACAGTGAAGCCACCGTGGTCGCGGTGGCCAGATTTAGAGACCTAAAATTCAAGCTAAAAAGCCTCACCGCGGACGCGGTGCATTTTTCGTGGTCTATGATAGCAAGGGTATTTTTGTCCAAAAAATTTAGCCTTGTATAAATAGTTATTTTTCAGATTTTTAGGGTATCTAAGTTTTAGCCGAGCACGTGAATAACGGTTTTTGACTATTTTGAGTAATTTCATAGTTGGTTTATGATTGAATCTTCAGTTATTAGTTTGTAAACATATCATATGGGTTATTCTTCATCTAATTATCTGTTTTCTTCCATTATTATGAATAGCTAGACCCATTATCTAGGGTTGTGGCTCAACCCTAGTAAGGGTATTTGATGGGTCTTGTGTTTTAAGGCTTAGATGTTTATGGATAGTTGATATTTGGAGTGATTTGTGTTTTGTATGTTGGGTTAGTAGTTGCAAATGCTAATTCGTGCCTATTTGACTTGAGCTCTTCTTGAGAAAGAGAACTTGAGTCTAGGTAATCAGTCCAACAAGGAATTGGGGCGTACTCAAGAGATTGATAGCCCCAATTAAACGGTTAAATCTAGAGATAGTAATACTCGACTTGAGCCTACATTTCTTGTATAATTTTGACACCCAATTGGTCTTGAAAAAGTCAATTTAGTCAAAATCACTCAAGCTACTGAGAGGTATATAGTAAGTAGCGTCGTGCATTGGCTATGTCACGATCCCAAACATAACATCTTTGCTTTAGACTTTAGAACCCATCAAGTATTCACCTAGGGGAAAGTTACTTCTCTGGTGCCCCGTTACCTATTAGACAACCCTTCAAGCAATTATCCTTAGTTTAATTTAGCATCTCAGTAGTATATTATTAGAAATAAAAACGAACAATTATGATTGGAAGCGTATTTAAGAGCATTACGCATTGCTAGTTTATATAGGAATCCAATTCCCAATTCTAGCTCCCTGTGGATTCGATCCCGACCTTTTCGGGTAAAAGATGTATCGACCGCTCTCACCACTCCATAGTGGTGCAGGATCGACACCGATCAACGTATGCCCAGAACCGAATTTCGAGGTCCCTAGCCCGAGAAATGATTTTTTGATGAAAATTGTAAGACTAACATTATAATGGTTTTAAGAATTTGGTTAATATATGATCTCATTGGTATCGGGTCCGTATTTTAGTTTCGGATCCCGGTACAGGTATGTTATGATATTTATACCTTATCTGTGAAGTTTGGTGAGAAAAGAGATTGATTTGACATGATTCGGACCTTTGGTTGAGAAAATAGAAGTTTTGAAACTTTCTTGAAAATTTCATGCAATTTGGTGCTAAATTCGTAGTTCTAGGTGTTATTTTGGCGATTTGATCGCGCAAGCAAGTTTGTATGATATTTTAATACTTGTGTGCGTGTTTGTTTTGGAACCCCGAGCGCTCGGGTGAGTTCCGGATAAGCTATAGAGTGATTTGGAACTTAGAAAATATTGTTGGTATAACTGATTTGGTTGCAGGCCTCTGATCTCGCATTTGCGAGATCAAGCATCATAATTGCGAACCCTGCAAGTTCCGCATTTGCGAGGAAGGCTAGGCCAGCAGTTCTCGCATTTGCGAGGTTACCTTCACAATTGCGAAGGAATGGGAAGGGTAAGGATCGCAAATGAGATCTTTTACTCGCATTTGCGAGGTTCAGTGACCGCAATTGCGACACTTTCCTCACATTTGCGAATGCACCAGGATTGTGAAGGGCTTCGCAATTGCGATAGCACCTTTGCTTTTGTGAGCTTCGCGATTGCGAAGCTCAGGTCGCAAATATACATCTGCAGTTGATAAGTTTAGACTTAGACATGATTTTTCATTCATTCTCCCACTTTTCAAAACCTAGAACACAAGAGGCGATTTTCCAAAGGTTTTTTCTTCCCCAAATCATAGGTAAATGATTCTTAACTCATTTTTTTCAATCTTTCACTTCTTTTTACAAGATTTCATCCTAGAATATAGGGTTTTTCATGGTAGAATTGGGGATTTTTGGGTAGAACTTAGGAATTTCAAATTTTGGGGATTTATACCTCAAATTGATGTTTTATTCCAAAAATAATTGTATATCCGGGCTCGGGGGTTAATGGGTAATCGGGATTTGGTCCGAATTTCGGGTTTTGACCAAGCGGGCCCGGGATCGATTTTTGACTTTTTGGGGGAAATGCTGGCAAACTTATAATTATGCATTGAAATTGATTTCTTTAGCGATAATTGACGTTACTATTTAGTTAATTATGATTAGATACGAGTGATTGGAGGTGGAATCCAGAGGAAAAGTGGTAATTGAGCGTTGAGTTGGTTGTTGGATTGAGGTACGCGTTGTATCTAAATTTGACCTGAGGGATTAGAAATCCCTGACTTAATTTCTACGTGAAAATCCATGTGTGTGGCGTATAGGTGAGGTGAAGAGTACCTATGCGCCGCCAAATTATCTGTTTAGTATGTCCCTTACCCTCGTTCCTAATTGTAGACGTGTGATTTTTGACCCTCCCCAAGAACTTTCACAAGTTTTGCGTAGATATTTAATTTAGGCCTAATATAGCTATTTTAGCTAATTTTGACTATTTTACTTTATTTCATTACAAAAATGAAAAAAAAAAAGATATATAAATTTTAGTTTATGTATTTGTCATAACTTGAAAAATACAAAAAAATAGTACCTTATTTTTTATCTTTATATAAAAACAAAAATTACAAAAATAGTTTCATTAATATTTTGTAGTCATTTTAATCTTTTAAAAATACAAAATAGTACTTTATATTTTTATCTTTATCTAAAATTGAAAATTACAAAAAAAAAAAAAAAATTATTAATGTTTTGTAGTTATTTTTAATCTTGAAGAAATACCAAAAATAATTTTGTTTTAACTGTTAATCTTATTTTGATAGTTATTTTGCTTACGTAGTATTAATTAAATAATATCGTATTTTTATTTTCGGTTACGGACAAAGAATAATATTCGAATTTAAACTACCCGTTTTTAGGTCTAATTTTCGGACCTAACTCATAATAATCCGAACCCACCACACGTGGGGACACATGAGAGACAACTTTTGCTCAAAATGAGGAGGAATACACGGAGGGGGGCCTCACACGTTACTCTCATATTTGTTTTTTTTTAAAAAAAGGAGGGGGAAGAGACCACAGGAGGGCATCTTCATGAAGGAAAGAAGAGAAAAATTCAAAAAAAAGACCTAAGATCCTAAGCAGCAACATCACTACTGCTTCCCGTCGACCACCCCTGAAACCGTCGTCAACCTCCCAAACGACCCCCAACCAGTCTGCCACCACCCTCCGTCAACCAGCACACAGTCGTCACCCTCACATAGTCCACACCAAACGACCAGTCAGCCCCGTCGTCCTCTCTTCAGGCAGCGTCGGCCATGGACGCTTCTTCATTCTCAGCCGCTTCCTGAACCACGCCTGGCCAAACGACCATCTCCTCCACGACACGAACACACACACAAATAGGAGCAGCCATTTCCATGGCTTTTTGATGAATACAAAGCTTCCTTCTTCATTAAAGCGATCAGCCACAGACACCCCAAAACAGCTCAAAATCTCCATTAGAGCTACTCTAAATCTAGCCTGAAAAAAAAACCACCAAAATCAGCCTCGAAACAGCCCCCAGAAACGCTGCATAACAGCCCAAATCTCAGCCAATAAATCCGGCGTCCATCTACCCAAAAATCATCGACGGACAAGGATGGTCGAGGAGGCCAGAAAAGTTTTCCGTTCGAGGTCCGAGTTTTGATTCGTTAATGTGGTTCGAAAGCAGTCAAATTCAGATGTTTCGTTCATATCATTCTTGAATCGGTATTTTCTTCATTATGTTATATTCACTTTATCTCAATTCTTGCTCTTATTGCCATTGACCGTTGTATTTTGATTTTTATTTAGTTTTGAATTTTGGGTCTTGTGTTTCTTGCTTTTATTTGTTTTCCATTGCTGTAATTTGTTGGAATTGATATCTAAGAATTTCACTCCATGATAGTGATAATAATAGTTTCCCTTAAATTGGCTTTCAACAATAATAATAATTGATAGGAGTAGTATTGGAATTAGAAAGGAAAAAAATAATAATTTGTTGTTATATCCTTTTCCAGTAATTGTTTGTTTTACAGTTTAGTGTTGGAAAATTTAGGATTTGTATGTCGGAATTTTTGTCTTATTTGCCATATTAATCAAATTGCAACTATCATTATAGTCTTTGAGCATATCACATTTAATTTCGAGCTTAGGAATTAGAAATTAAATAATCATGAACATGCATAGTTTGCTCCGGTTGAGTATAATCTTTTGGAAAATATGGGACGAGCCTCGCCAAATAAAACACACAAACTGCAGGGCCCTCATAAATGTGTATATATATAAATACTTAGACTTTGAGATGTGCCGTTTTAGCGAATTTCACGGCCTTCTCAAAATAATAACGTGTTAGTAGCTTTAAGCGCGTATTTAATAATCTTATCTCCCTAAACTCGGGTGCACATTTATGTGACCCAAATCCAAATCTCAACAAAGTCGAAATGTGTCGATAATCACGGGTACATTGATTGTGACGTGGTTTGAGATGCATTTTCATGATGTTGCAATTCTTTTATTAAAATAATGAATAATAACATCAAAAGCGGTTAAAGGTTAAAATTTGCACATAAGTTAAAGCATGTTAAAAATCAGATAAATAAGCCGAATATGACAGTTGAGCGACCGTGCTAAAACCACGGAACTCGGGAATGCCTAACACCTTCTCCCGGGTTAACAGAATTCCTTATCCGGATTTCTGATGCGCAGACTGTTAAACATAGTCATTCTTTTCCTCGATTCGGGATTCAACCGGTGACTTGGGACACCATAAATCTTCCAAGTGGCGACTCTGAATTAAATAATTAAATCCTATTTCGATTGTCCTTTAATTGGAAAAACTCCCTTGCGTCCTCGCGGATAGCGGAAAAAGGAGGTGTGACACTAATATATTGTCTTCTTGTCTTAACTGCTACATGCTTATTGGTGCTTCCATGTTTAATTGCTTCTTGTTAGATGTTGTTTTCTTTATGAATAGCACTAATTGTTCTGTAGTCCCATTATGTTACATTATCGGTTTAAGTTGGTTTGTCGGTGTTTCATGGTATATTTTGGTTGTTTCGCTGTGTAGTAGTAATTGAGTGAAGTTTCATAAGTGTATAGCCTTCTATTTGCTTTTGTTTGAGGCATAAATATCGTGGAGGGCTTTGAGATAAATTGTGAAATACTTGTTCTTATTATGTGATTGGTACTGATATAGTGGGATCGGGTTGTATGCCGCAACATGAGGAATAATGATGATATATTGAGGAGAAATAAGGGTAAAATGTGATTATCTGGTGGGATTGGGTTGCGCGCCGCAACAGGAGTAATGAGAATGGATTGGTGGGATCGGGTTGCACGCCGCAACAGGAGGAATAAGGGTGGATTGGTGGTATCGGGTTGCACGTTGCAACAGGAGTAATAAGAGTGAATGTTCATATTGTTACTTATTATATGGTGGGATCGGGATGCACGCCGTATCATCTTGTTGTTTATGTATCCTTCTTCTGTTGTGATTCTATTCGGTAGTATTGTAACTCTCTTAATGATTGATTATAGCTGAGTACATGCAAGAAAATTGAGTTTCGTTTTTATTTTTGCCGCAAGTTACTGTTTCATTAGGTTCGATATTTCATTTTTGCTTTATTATATACTGTATGCATGTTATATTGTAAGTTCCCCGTCGTAGCCTCGTCACTAGCTCGTCGAGGTTAGGCTCGACACTTACTAGTACATGGGTTCGTTTTCATACTGAGACTGCACTCTGCACTTTCTATGCAGATCTTGGAGTTGGTTGTGGCTGATCGAGAGGTGATCGCTGCCGATTCAACAGTACACGAATGTAGTAAGAGGGGGTCGCAATAACTTTTACCCGAATAATGATTCGGGATCGAATTTCCACAGGGAACTAGTAGTGGAGTGTATTGTCTGTCTAGCCTAGAGATGCGTTTGTACTTCTAATTGTACTTAAAATATTTTTGGGTTTTTATATTTATAACTACTATTATGAACTAAGGATTAAAACTAAATTATGCTAAGGGAATGTTGCTAAGTTGTAATTAATGGGAGAAAGGCACTAGGGTCATGGCATTACCTAGGTGGCTAATTAACGGGTAGATGCTA